>CATKHJ011030173.1:0-13466 GCA_949750685.1 Vernicia montana
ATAAAAAAATTTAGAAGTAATAATCATATTAGGATAATATTTCTCATAAGTTTTTTAAAAAATAAATATTATTAAACTTTAAATGAGTATTTAAGAATATGATAAGGGTATAAAAGTTATTTTAATAAAAAAATTTAAAAATTCAATAACTGAGCGTGTTTAGTAGAAATTTTAAATTAAATATTTTAACTTACCATTTTAAGTAGTTTTTGACTTAATTGAAAATTTTAAGTTGTGACCATTTTATGTTATCAAACCATCTTAAAACTAATAAATGCTGAAAATATTAAATTAAATAATAAATTGGGTTATCAAACACCCCCTAAGTCTTTGGAATTATTAAGTTCAATCTGAATCATAGGTATCAAATATAGTGTTATTTACTAATATTATGACTTAGTTAAACAATCTTGTGTATCAAACAGACTGTAATAATTAAATAACAATAGAAAATTTAGAGCATAATTTGTACCAGCAAATATGAAATAAAACAACATCGATTAAATAAAAAATATTTATAAACAATTATAGAAGATTCAACAAATTATACTCCTAAATCATTAATAATATGATAATCTAAAGAATGAATGAAAAGAAATCATACCTTACCCTTTTTTTTTTTTTTTAACCGTAAATCTAAAACAAATAAAGAATTATAAGTTTTTTTTTTTTTTTTTTTTTTATAGGATAAAGAATTATAAGTTATGAAATGGTTTGTGAGGGGTTTAAATATTATTAAAATTAGGGTTACCTATACCTAATTTTAGGTTGACAAATCGTTAAATTCTACAATACATAAATAAACTAATAATTTTAATTATATAGATATATAGATTTTTTATTTTTTTATTTTTTTTATTTCACTTTATCTTTGTTTTTTCTTTTTGTTTTCGTTGGTTTTTAACTTGTCTTTTTGTCAAAAAAAAAAACTTGTCTTTATTTTTTTTACCTTTTTGTTTCGGTTGGTTTTTATTATTATTTTTTTTTTGGCTTTATCCTTTTTTTTTCGTTGTTTTTTTACTTTTTTTGCTTTATTTTTTATTTGTTTATTTTATACTTTTTTTTAACTTTTAAATTGTTTAATTAGTTTCCAATTTTTGTGGACTCTCTTAGAATGCTTATTAAGCTTCAATTTTGAAATTCTCTTCTCATTAGTTTCTATTTTTTTTCTAAAAGACTACTTCTCTATTTCAGAATTATAATATATATATAGATTATGTGAATTTTTCCTCATGTAATTTTGTTTACTTAATTAAAGGAATGGTTAATTCTTATCTTAATTAAAAGGAATGCAATTGCCGAGTTCTTGAATTTATTTTTTTTATATTTTATAATTAGCTTCCCCTTTAAGTTCGAATCTACAAATTCAAATGATAAAGAGTAATTTATAAATTATTAAGAGCATAATTGGTATTTTTGTTTCAAATGTTATTAAAAAAAAAAAAGAGAAACTGCAGTAAACTATATTGTGATTTGACTGATTTTTTTTATAACACTTTAGTACTTTGTATTTATCACAGTTAAACATTTCACTATCAATCCATTAACGTCATTTATTTTTGTTGACGTGACAAATTTTTCATAATAAAAAATTATTTTCGTAAAATCAATAAAGTATTAAAATGTCACAAAAATAAATCACAGAGTAATTTACTGTACTTTTCTCAAAAAAAAATTATTTAAAAACTTGCACCGTCAACAAAAATAAACAATATTAGTAAATTGGTAAATAAAGCATTTAAAGATGACAAATATAAAGTAATAAAAAATCACAAAAAAAAATTCAATCCTATTTAAAATAAACGTCAAATCACATTACAGTGACATTATAAATTAATAAGAGCATAATTCATATTTTTGTTTCAAATGTTATTAAAAAAAAATAGGAGAAACTGTAGTAAACTATATTGTGATTTGATGTTTATTTTAAATGAGAGCTGTGATTTTTTTTGTAACACTTTAGTACTTTGTATTTATCACCGTTTATTTTTGCTAACGTGACAAATTTTTCATAATAAAAAATTATTTTCGTAAAACCAATAAAATACTAAAATGTCACAAAAATAAATCACAGAATAATTTACTGTACTTTTTTTTAAAAAAAATTATTTAAAAACTTGCACCATCAACAAAAATAAATAACATTAGTAAATTGGTAAATAAAGTATTTAACGATGATAAATATAAAGTAATAAAAAATCACAAAAAAAAATTAATTCTATTTAAAATAAACGTCAAATCATATTACAGTGACATTATAGATTATTGTAGTTTAAAAAAAAATATTATGTTAAAAATATAGGGAGAAGATGTCCACCTTTTCAAACCAGAAAGATTTGCGTCAGGGGTGGCTAAAGCTACAAACAATAACATGGCAGCATTTTTGCCATCTGGTATGCGACCTAGAAATGTGTGGGCTCAAACTTAGCAATTATAGAACAAAGACTGCACTCCCAATGATTTTGCAGTACTACAGGTTTACTCTGTCCCCCACTCATGTCCACTCTCCGGTTTATCTTCTCACAATAACACCCCAAAATAAGGAGAATCCAAGTCAAGCTCCAGGCACCTCCCAAATTGTTATGAAAATGATTCTCATTTGCTTTAAAAAATGCATAAACAATCTTGAAATCTCCAACAAGGGAAAGTTACAGTGAAATGTTAGGTATCAGAAAGCAGGTTAGGAGAATGCAATGGACGACACATCTGAGATGCTAACAAATCTTAATTTGTTCATTAGGTCAATGAAGAGAACAACATTTTTAAGACCATGATTTCCTTCTCTAATAACATAAAATTACAACTACTTTACAAATATGATCTGTTCACCAGGTAAGACAGTCTAAAAAATGCTGAGTACCATATAACACTCTTCTGGCAATAGAAGCAGCAACTACAATTTCAACCAAATAAATCAAAAAATGGTATATTAACCTTCTGTTAGCACTCAGTGACATGAAGTGGATAAAAATTTCTCCTTCATGCGAGAAATAAGCTTAAATTTTTCCTCAGCCTCAACCTGCTGACGAATGTCGGTTCTTGATGCTCGGTCAGGATGAAATTTCAACAAGGCTCGTTTATAAGCTGCATGCACCTAAAATGACAGACTAACTATCATTAAAATAAATAAATAAAATACAAAAACAAATGCCAGAACTGACATATTGTTGTGTCCACTTTTCCTATGGTTTTGTGACATAAGAATTAAACTGCAATTCTAGTCCAGAATATTTTTAAGACAATAGCAGAGGAATATTATTAGACAATTAGCTTGTTAGACACCATAGGTAAGCTCATAATGAACAGTCGCCAATTTGTTTCCATACTTATAAAAAGTGACTTTTGCATTTCTTAAACTTCAACAGAAGCAAACAGGATAACATGTTACAGTCATTAGACTACACAAGAATGTAACTCACCTCCTGTAACAAGGGCTGGAATCCACCTCCCACATGGATACCCAAGCCACGAAGTAATGAAGCCATATCAATGCATGTATTTTCCAACTGGCAAAGCTCCTTCCTCACTTCAGCACGGAGATTCTCTTTTATGTTCAAATTTTCCTCATCCTAAATTTCGCATCAGTTAACAAATAAAGAAGCAAAATTAATAACTGATCTTAAAATAATGTACTATTTCAATAATAGAAGAGTATTCAGAGTATATTGAACTATACCTTCCTTTGTGTCTCTCTTACTTCTTCCACGCGCTGCTTTAACCGTCTCTCCATGTCTAAAATACGCAATGTTTCAGCTTTTTTTCTCTTCCGCAATCTCTGAACTTCTTCTGCCTGAAAAATAAAATGCACGATAAAAATTAATTAACAAAACATTTTTATCATTATCATATCAGTACTCAACTTATTAATGTCTTACAACAACACTATGTAGACAATCAGTTATGACATAGTATGCTAACCAAAAGAGTATATACATAAAGAAGAAGTTGATCGACTGTAAAATCACAGTCACTGGAGTATCACATACACACAAAGCAGATGTGCAGTAATGTACATGGTCCACACATGTAGTGATAAAGAAGTGCTCAAATTATTATCATTCGTTTTCATATTTTTGCTAGCACAGCAAATTGAGTACTTACTGATCAAGGAACTAATATCTGCAACAAACCTGAATTTGTAGTTGTCGCTGCCTAGCAGCCCATTCTTCTTCTACTGCTCGCTTGTATTGATCCGTCTCCTTGAGCTTTTCTCGCTCATTGATTATATCTCTTTGAACTGGAGGAATAACATCACTAAAAGGAGCATGTGATTGATTCATTCCTTCTGCAGAACTTGAAGACCCAGAAACTACTTTATCTTTCTCCTTAGAACCAATACTTTTACATTGTGCATCAGTAGGGTCACAGCTAGATGTTGAAGGAATAAGCTTTCCATCTTTCTCCATGGAAAAACCTCTTGTGTGATTAACACCATGCATTTCACCCTGACCCTTGCACAAAGAAGCATCTTCATCCTGAACGCTAGCTCTCTCATAGTCAGAGTCTAAGTTAGGCTTCAGTTGGGTACTTGGAAAAGAATGCTGTCCAATTTTCCTTTGTTCACTATACTGAAAACAACTTGTCTCATGACACTCTTTACTTCCCGCTTTTTGAACAGACCATGGAGAAGGCCCAAGAGGACCTTTTCTTTCATTCTGAAATCTAGTACCATGTCCATTCACACTTTGACACTCGTCAATGCATAAATTGCAATCTTCCATAAATTTCTCACTTCTTGAGTGAACATCAGCCTTCCTATGAGAAGCAGCATTCTCTCTTGACTTTGGCTTCCACCACCATGAAGAACTTTCCTGGTCAATTTTCTTATCAGATTTTGCAAAAGAATGTTCCGTCCTGGGATTGAAAGCACCACCTATAAAGTCATCTCCAGTAGTAGTAAAATTAGAACTTACCTCCTGAACATTTACATTTTTTGAACTGGAGCAAACAGGAGGTTCTGAATTTTGTTTAGTCCTGTTTTCCACTCTAACATTTGGATGAGTATCATTGTTGGAGCTGCAGGGACTTGCCTGAACCTCTGGGCCAGATTGGCGCTTATTTGATTTTCTCTTTAGGGAAGCTTTTTCCCACTGTTTACGAAGGTCACAGGAAGAACCTTCCATAACTTCGCAATCAGAAGAACTGCTTTCAGATGATTCACTCTCAGACTCGGAATTCAAACCATAACAATTTCTGGAGGGAGATTTCTTGGTATACGTTTTCTTGCACTTTGATAACTTGAATGGTCTTTTTTCCTGGATAACCTGACAATCATCAGCATCCACATCTTTAGATTTCTGCATATAGTCAGTGGCAGGGCTATTTTTGCTTGGGATGTCACTGCTATCCAAGCCAACATCATTTTTCACATTAAATTCAGGATGTTCTGCACAATCACTTTCTTCATCATCTTCATCATCATCATCATCATCATCATCAATGCTTATAATGCCCTGAATCGGAAATCTTTTACCTTCTCTAAGTACACTTGAACCTCTTAACTTTTGCTGTAAAGACTCAGCAACATCAATGATAATAACATTATCAAAACACTCATTCTCAACATCAATGATAACCACATTATCGAAATTCCCTCGCATTTTACAACTTCTTGTTACCTTCTTCCCAGAACAACTTCTAGGCATAGAATAATCCCTCGATGCCCCCTCTTCTCTCATTTAATTCTGCTCTGCATACAATGATTATACACATTAAATGAATATTCTTCTATTCAGAAGAGACAAGGCCTAATTAATTAAATATTAACAATCCAAATCAGATAATTGATACTGAAACTCTACACAAAAAATACAATAATAAATCCCAACAAAAGAAAATACCCACATAAACATAATACCCCAATAAAAAAAAATCTGAAGAACTAACAACTAAATTTCAAACTATCCCAACAAAATGCCTCAAAATTTAACCCCAAAAGTAGCAGAATTTATAATCAAGTGCTCCAATTACAATACTAACAACAATTAAACCCTAAATTGAATAAAGAAAACAAAATTGAATAAAATTAAACAAAACCCATATTAGATTTCCCCAAAAAAAACAAGATTTGAACATGAGAAATAAAATATTAACCTTAATAATAAATAATAAAAAAAATCAATCAACACCAAAATTTGAACATGAGAAATAAAATAAACATAATTTTATGATAATTTGTGAACTTGCCTTTCAGTAGAAAGCTCTCGCCTTTTGTAATCGAACCAAACAACAATAGAAAAACAGAGAAATTGGAACTGAGATTAAGATTTTTTTTTTTTTTTTTCTTTTGTGCATTTAAGGGTTTTGAAAATTGAAATGAAAGATTTTAGTACCAAAAAGAGAGAGAGCTCCTAGTACTAAAACTCGAAAAGGCAAAATTGGACACGTAATCACACAATTGCCTGTAAGCCTTCTACGCAAGATTATAAGAACTGGGTTACGGTAATGTGTGAAGAAAGAGTGTCACGGACGTATGGAGATCCAGGAATGTTTAGTTTGATTTGTCTGTTATTGTGTTTTTAGTGACCTACATGTTAACCTTTTCTTTCACGTAACCATTGCAATAAAATTTCGAATTCGTCGTTTATTTTTTATTTTCGTTTATTTTTTATTTTTTGAGTAATTTCTTAGCGGATGGTATATGAACCGTGTCCGTTAGGTTTTTTTTTTTTTGCCAAATATCGTGTCCGTTAGTTTGATGATACATTCTAAGCTTGTGAAAGAATTGACCGGCGGCATGACATTGTTTTTTTTTTCTTTTTTTTTTTTTTTTAGATAACTGAATTTGACTTTTTTGCTTGTAATTAATTAAGATATAACTTAAGGGTAAATATATATTTTTCTAAATAATAGATTCTAGTTAATTTTTCTCTCCTAATACTAAAAAAAATAATAATAAATAATTCACATATTATTCAATTATTCAATTAAAAATTCATAATGATTCAATTTTAGGTGTAATATATGAATATTTTCAAATATAATTTAGTGACAATTTATTTTTTAGAAAAATAGTAATTTTTTTTTATTTACAGTAATATATCATCACTCACATCTATATAAAATTACTGAATAATTTTTAATATTAAAATATTGTATAACTAAGTTTTAATCAACACAATTTTTACATTTATATGATGTAGAATAGGGGTGTAATCGAGCCGAGTCGAGTCGAGTTTTAGTTTGCTTAAATTTGGCTCGATATTTTTTTTTTGAACTCGAATTTTGAATCGAGCTTAAAAATTATATTCAAACTCGGCTCGTTCAAACTCAAGTCGAGCTCGAGCTCAACTCGAGCTTGACTCGTTAATAAATTACAATCGAGTTAAGCTCGAACTCGAGTTCGACTCGTTTTAAAACTCGTTTATAATTTATCAAAATACTCAACTTTCTAAATATTTATTTTTAATAAAATAACTATAATAAAAATACTTAAAACTAATATAAAAGCAAAATTATCCAATTAGTGAAAAAAAAAATCTAATCATAAAATTGAGTATCACATATATTATAAAGATATTAATTAATAAAAAAAATATTTTTAAAGATTAGAATATTAGATTATATAATAAGAAAATATTAGATTATCTTAATTAGGAGAATATATAATTTAGTCAAATTGAATTACTAAAAATTTTATAGGAATATTAAAATACATTTTTTGAAATGTCAATATTATTAAGTTAATAATAATAATAATAATAATAATAATAATAATAATCAAGTTGTTCACGAGCCTATTAATCAAGCTGTTTGCAAGCCTGTCCACAAGTTTATAATCGAACTGTTCACGAGTCTAATCGAGTCGAGTTTAACTTTGCTCAAAATTGGCTCGTTTATTTATCGAGCTTTAAAGTAATGCTCAAATTTGACTCGTTTATAAAACGAACCGAACGCGAACGAGCTTTTATCTAATCGAACACCGAGCTGCTCGCGAACGACTTGACTCATTTACATCCCTAATGTGGAATATGTAAGTCAAATTTTAATTAATTATTTATTAATACTCATGTATCATATATTTTATATTATAAATAACTGAAAATATTCTAAAACATTATGATAAATTGGAATTATAAGTATTATTTAAAAAATCTACATCGTTTATCTCATGGCATCCCACTAATTCATATTAAAATTCTAGTAATTCATATCTTATTATTTAAAAATAAAATAAAATAACAACTTTCATTTTTATATTTAATTTTTAAGGTTAAGAAAAAAACAAAAAAATTTATATCACATGCATTTATTTAAAATTTTAAATATCTTGAAATTACTACTAGTCAACAATATTAATAAAAGAAAAAATTAATATATATACATAATTAAATAAGAATTATTGGAAGGAACTAACATAATCTAAAAACAAACACTTCTATTAAAATTTATAACAATCATTAAAGAAATTTCAATCACATATATATTATGAATTTATGATGAAACATATTCAATAAATATAATATATTATATTGAGATTAAAAAAAAAATGGGTGAACTAATTGATTAAAAATTCCTTATCAATAAAATTATCAAAATGGCATTTTATAAATTTAAAATTAAATATAAGACAACATGGTTGTGGTCTGTTTGGGCTAACATAAATTGCTGAATTTTCTGCTATTGCTTGTGTTCACGATCTATTGGCACCACATAATTCTTTAATACTTTAACACCCAAAATCTATCATGTTGGAGTTACTAAGGAGATTTAGATATAAATACATGTATCCATTATAGCAATCGAACATTTGCAGAATGAATAATGAACAAGTGCTAGGATAGCAGGTATGGCCTTCCTCAGTCAAATCCCTAAGTTTTAAATATTTCTCAACTCTCTGTCTCTGATAGTAGAGAATAGAAAGTAACTGAATGAATTTAACGTATTATGGACCATAATCTAGGAGTTCTTAAAAACTGAACTATTAGAATCCCATTAAGTCTATGTGGATCAGGAATAGGTATCCACCCATTAACCCATACCAATTAATGAAATCTATGTGTTTTACATAAACGAATCACTTAAACTAAGCCTAGTTACAAAATAGTCTGTCAATATAATTGTTCCATTAAATATGTAAGCCCACGCAATAGATATTAAAACCTAATAATCTCCCACTTGAGCTACATATAAAACCCGAAACAATTATATCAAGCAAATTCTTTATGTGTACACTTTTGTACTATTTTCTTTAGACTTCTCCTTAGTTTCAATCTAGTCCATTTCCTACATCAATATGAGATAATGGCAGCTTTCGTTACATACAAGCATAACTAAACCTTCCATGCTCACCATACTAATATATTCAATGACATAGATCTAGTATGGATGAGTCGCATGGAAATTACATGCAATGTGATCTCAAACATGCCTATTTTCAACTAGTCCTACTTTATTTTTTAGGGAGATCAATCCAAAATTCATAAACAAATTCAGAGATATAGATAATGAAATTAATTATAAAACTTTATTATGCACAAAATAAACATGTAAAATATGTCTTAATACATAGAACATCCAAAAATAAAACACCCACTAAACCAAGGTTTTACAAAATATGCCTATACTCATATGAGCAGTATGCTCATAAAAGACCTTAGGTGGCAAACCCTTGGTTAACGAATCTGCTATCATGGAATTTGTCCCTATATGTTTTATACAAATCTAACCACTTTGAACTTTTTCCTTAACAAACAGAAACTTGATGTCAATATATTTTGACTTCACAGAGTTTCTGTTGTTATTGGAATACAAAACTGTAGACTTATTGTCACATAATAATTTTAATAGCCTTTCAATGTCATTAACTATATGCAACCCAGTGACAAAATTACACAACCATATCCCATGATTAGATGCCTCAAAATAGGCTATGAACTCTGCAGCCATGGTTAAAGAGGCTATGAGTGTCTGCTTGGCACTCTTTCAGGATATAGCTTCTCCAACCAACATAAAAATATAGCCCGAAGTGGATCGTTTATTGTCTTGGCATCCCGCAAAATCAAAATCAGAATACCCAATGATCTCCAAACTATTTGATTTCTTATAAGTTAGCATGAAATCCTTTGTTCTCTGCAAATATTGCATAACCCATTTGGCTGCTTTCCAATGATCCAGTCTTTAGTTACTTAAATATTTACCCAACAGCCCCATTATAAATGCTATATCGGGACGGGTGCACACTTGAGCATACATCAAACTTCCTATTGCCAAGGCATAGGTTTGCATCTCCTTTATTTCAATGTCACTTTTAGGGCACTGATTGAGACTAAACTTGTCTCCTTTAGCTACGGGTGTATCTCTCGGTGAACATCCTTTCATGCTGAATCTGCTTAACACACTTTCGATATAACTCTTTTGTGACAACCCAAGAATACTTTGAGAGTGATCTCGCAGTATCTGTATGCCTAGTATAAAATAAAAAAATAAAAAAAAAAAGGGTCCCCAAGATCTTTCATCTCAAAATTCTTAGTGAGAAATTTCTTGGTTTCGTGCAATAAGCCTATATCGCTACTTGCCAGCAGTATGTCATCGACATACAACACCAAAAAGATAAACTTACTCGTATTAAACTTGTGATATACACAATCATCAATCACATTTTCCTCAAAACCGTATGAGGTAATCACTTGATGAAATTTGTGATACCATTGACGAGAAGCTTATTTAAGACTATAGATGGATTTCTTTAATTTACAGACCATAGACTTTGAATCTTTGGATTCAAAATTTTATGGTTGAACCATATAAATCGTTTCATCAATATCTCCATTGAGAAACGTTATCTTTACATCCATCTAATATAGCTCTAAATCAAAATGAGCTACAAGTGTCATTATTGTCCTAAAAGAATCATTTGATGAAACCAGAGAAAAGGTCTCTTTATAATCAATACCTTCATTTTGAGTGAATCCTTTGGCTAGTAGACGAGCCTTATATCTTTCGACATTGCCTTTTGAATCCCTTTTGGTTTTAAATATCCATTTGCAACCAATGGATTTCACACTTTTAGGCAACTCGACAAGATCCCAAACGTTATTGTCTTTCATGGATTTCATCTCATCTTGCATGGCATTTATCCAACGTTAAGAATTGAAACTTTGAAGAGCTTCGTGAAAGTTGATTAGATCATCTTCCACTAAGCCTACAGAATCTTCTTATTCCAGGAGCAAAATGATATAGTCATCTGGAATCGTACTTCTCCTTTCTCTATTGGATCTACTTAATCACACTTCTTGAGGTTGTTGAGTTTGCTTTATAGGAAAAACTTCATTGTTGTCTTTAACCGGAGTTACGTCTTGAACAATGGTAGCAATTATTGCCTGATCACTGTCAATAGCAATATTAGGAACAAAAATAAATTTCTCTTCTTCAGAGACAACTTCTTCGTCAAAACAAGCGTTCCTTAATTCTTCCCCTCCAAACTCTACATCCTTAAGAAATCTCGCATTTCTCGTCTTAAAAAAGGATCGGGTAATGGGACCATAGAACTTAAATCCTCGATAGCATTATATGTATCCAACAAAGTAGCAACTAACCGTCTTAAAGTCTAATTTCCTTTCGTTAGGCCTATAAGGTCTTGCCTCAGCTGGACATCCCCAAATGTGTAAATGCCTTATACTGGGCTTTTTTCCAATCCACATTTCATATGGGATTTTAGCTACCGCTTTACTATGTACTCTCTTAAGGATATATACTGCAGTCTTTAATTCTTCTCCCCAAAGCAATTCAGGTAGAGAAGAATGACTGATCATACTTCTCACCATGTCCTTAAGCATCATGTTTCGTCTCTCAATGACACCATTCATGTTGGGTTTGCCCGGCATAGTGTACTGTGGGACGATACCGCATTCCTTCAAGAAGTTAGCAAAAGGTCCTGGATGTTGTTCTCCTGATCCATCATATCTATCGTAGTATTTTCTACCACGATCAAATTTGACAGCTTTAATTTTCTTTCCAAACTAAAGTTCAACTTCAGTTTTGTAAGACTTGAAAATATCTAAGGATTGAGACTTCTCACTTATTAAATATAGGTACCCATATCTGGAGTAGTCATCTATGAACGTAATAAAATAATGTTGACCATTCCATGTTGTTGTAGGGAATGGACCACAAATATCCGTATGTATTAGTTCTAAAACTTACATACATCTTTTAGCACCTAATTTCCTTATGTTCGTTAGTTTTCCCTTAATACACTTAACACAGACTTGGAAGTCTGTTAAATCAAGGAAATTAAGAATTTCATCCGACACAAGCCTCTGAATTCTCTGTTTAGAAATGTAGCCTAAACGTTTTGCCATAAGGTAGAAGAATTATCAGTTAATTTACGCTTTGTACCTCTTTAACTAGTACATAGGATTTTATTATGAGAATAAATAGTTCTAACATATAAAGACAATCAATTAAAATATTGATACCAATAACATCATAATTTAGAGAGACACTAACTTTATTATTTCCAAAATCACAAAAGTATCGACATTTGTCCAAACTGGAAACAGAAATTAAACTCCGTTTAAATAACGGAGCTATAAATGTTTCAACTAAATTCAAATAACAACCAATTTTTAAAAGTAATCTAAAATGCTCTACAGCTTCCATAGGGACTTTATTGTCATCGCCCACATAAATGAATCTTTCAATATCAATTGGCGGTTGGCTCTAGAGGCAACCTTATAAAGACATACTTATGTGAGTAGTAGCACAAGAATCTATCCACCAAGTGTCTATAGGTACAAAAAGCTAAATTAGCTTCAGAACAAACCAAAGTGAGAAGCTTACACTACAAGATTTTACCGAATTAGCGACGGATTAATCCGTCGCTAAAATAGAAAAATCCGTCGCTAATTTTAAATAGCGACGGATTTAATCCGTCGCTAAAATGCTCCTCGCAAAAAAAAAACGACGGATTTAATCCGTTGCTAAAATAAGCGACGGATTAGCGATCATAGTCCGTCGCTAAAATTAATCCGTCGCTAAATTTAGCGATGCAATTTGCAACGGAAAAATCTGTCGCAAAATTTAGCGACTGAATTTTTTCCATCGCTAAACTGTCGCTAAATTTAGCGACAATTTATTTCCGTCGCTAACACTCGCTAAAATATCCGTCGGTAAGTCGTTTCTAATCCGTCGCTAAAATTAGCGACACTTTATTTCCGTCGCTAACACTCGCTATAATAGTGAGTAGAGTAACGGATTATCCGTCGCTAAGTCGTTTCTAATCCGTCGCTAAATAATTTTAACACAATTTATTAATAATTTTTTTAATTTAATTTACATAATATTTAAATAAAATGGCATTTTATGTAAAAAAAAATATTATTATTTTGAAAATTTAATAAATAAAATATAAAATCCAATGTAACAAATATTATTCACGTTTGTACTATACATGTATAAAAAAAATACAAATGTGTAAAAAATGCTACTGGGGGGGGTCCTGGTGCTGGTCCTGCTGTGATGCT
>CATKHJ011030330.1:0-11315 GCA_949750685.1 Vernicia montana
CACATCCTCCCCTCCTTTATTTATTAAAATCTCTACTCCTCAAACCTCTAGAATTGAGAAAATTGACAAAGGAATCAAACCACACACTAAACCCTCCAATCCTAAGAGGATTGTGAAAGGTACACAAGGCTCAAGAGCTAAGCCTCAAAAAGCTAACCATGCATACATGTATAAGAAACATGCTAAAAAACACACAAAACCACAACATCATACATGCTCTTATATGTATCATGATAATGTTGTAAGGATGCCACAATTTCACAACAAAATGGCAAAGGCATAAAAGACTTTCAAGTCAAAGCTTAAATGTTATTATTGTATGAAAGATGGGCATATCAATATATTTTGTTATATAATGAAGGTTAATCTAAAACTTGAAGATCCTTCCATAACTAACACTCAAGGATCCAAATATACTTAGGTACCAAAGCAAAGATAAATTTCTTTTATTGTAGGTGTCTCATAGTCACTACAAAGGGAGCTTAGTATGCTTGATGGGAGTTCTTTGCTTTAAAATAGTTTGTTTCATTCTTTTACTTATTTGCTTATTTACTTGTTACTTATACTCTCTCACCTTCAATCCATAGTTCTTTACTCTCCCAAACCCCTCTTTTTGATCTTGACAAAAGGGGAGAAAATGTAAGAAATTGAATTTGTGAAAAAGGGGAGAGAACATAACTTTTAGATTTTTAAGAACTTATTTGATTTTAGGGAGCATTGATTGAGGGGGAGTATATGTCTAGCATTGTACTTATTGTTTTATTTGAAATTCAATTTGTTTGTCAAAATCAAAATCGAGATTGACTAAATTGGACACCCAATTTAGGTCAACAAGTCCTAAATACCATTGTGTTCTAAGGCATCTAATTCTTGTTGCATAGCCTTTACCCAATTAGGATTTGTAGAAGCTTGTTTACAAGAGGTAGGCTCATAAATAGTAAGTACTTGGTTCATATAAGCTAAATGTGAGGGTGAAAACTAAGGAGTAGAAAGGGAAATAAGAGATGTACCTAAACTAACTAAGTCATCAGGAATTTTAATGGCAGAAAAAGTAACAGTATCACAAAATCCTAGAGCTAAGTAGGTTTAGTACTAGGCCTAGTGTTTCTTATAAGATTTTAGGGTGATAAATTTGGTAAAGTAGATTAAGGGCTATTAGAAACATAAGCAAGAGGGCTATGTATAATACTAGGTGTAGACACAATGCATATAGGTATAGAAGATTTAGAAGTAGAGGGGTGTGATCTTTGAAGTGTGTTTTCAAAAGAAATTCATCTACAAGAGTAATTTGTGGCAAAGGAATAGGTGATTGAAATGATGAAGGGCCATTATTTTGGAAGGAAATTGGTTTTCAAAAAAATTTAGATCTCTACTCACAAAATTTTTTTGGCTAGTAAGATCATAAGCTTGTAATCTTTATGAATTCAAGAATTAATAGCTTCTTTTTTTGTGGTGAATTATCGGTGGCAAAATAAAGGCATCCAAAACTTTTAAGATGGGTGTATGTTGGAGGTTTACCAAACAATTTTTGATAAGGTGTTTCCCAATTGAGATTAGATATAGGAAGTCTATTGACAAGATATGTAGCAGTTAAAATGCATTCAGACCATAATTGTTTAGGTAAGGAAAAGTGATAATGGAGGGCTCTTACAATTTCTAACAATTGTATTTTTCTTTCAACTACTTTATTCTATTGAGGAGTATGTACACAAGTTCTATAATGAATAATGCCTCTAGTTTGAAAATGTTAGAATAAATTTGATTGATGAACTCAATACCATTATCCAATCTAAATGTATTAGATTTGGTTTGAAGTTGGTTTTCAACCATATTCAGGAAGGTAAGAAGGGTAAAGGAACACTTACTTTTATGTTGTAACATATAAGTCCATGTAGCTTTGGTAAAGTCAACTATTATAGTAAGGAAGTAATTTGCTCCAAAGATGGAAGTGGTGTGATAGGGTTCCAAAATATCTATGTGAATGAGTTCAAATGGTTTTTTTGTATATAAATAGTACTTAAGGAACAAGGAATCCTAGGTTGTTTGGATAGAGGAAAAATTTGACAATTAAATTCTTTGTCATAAAGTGTTTGAGTGGGATAATATGAGATTTTTTTAATAGATGTGTGTCTTAACCCAACATACCAAATAGGAAACTCAGTATTAACAAGTGAATGTAAACAAGTATGTGTAGCAACTAGCAAGCTGAGTAGAAAAACTAGAAAATTTATTTCTATTGAATTCTTTAGGAAAAATAAAGAACGTAATATTTTCAAGTTTTAAAATGAATTGTTGAATTTTCTGAAGGAAAGAAGTGATACTAGTACTAGTGGAGCTTGGCTGGTCCAGTTTATAGTCCCCCTTTTAGCTTGCCAACAATAATTATTGATTTAGTCAATATCTCTTTGAAAGACAGCTGTAACAACTCGACTTTTCGTCAATTTTTAAAATTCTGTTTTAATAAGAAAATATAATTATTTATATTTATAATGATATTTAGAATGATATAGTTAAGGTAATGAGAATATTTCATGAAATTAGGTGTTTAAAATTTTGATTTGCTATAATATATTTTTAATTAAGAAATTATGTATTAGAAATTTTAATAAAAATATATTATGAGTAGATAAATTTATTTTAAAAATAAAGGTATATTTGTATAAAAAAAATAATATATAATTTGTAAAAATATATATATAAATATATTGTATAGTATGGATTTAAAAATGAAATGAGTATTAAATTTTAATAAAAATATAGATAATAAATAAAAATATTTATTTTAGGAATAAAATATATACATAATAATAATAATAATAATAATAATAATAATAATAATAATAATATATGTAAGTAATAGAAAAGAAGTAAAAACAAAAAACAAAAACAAATCAGAAATCGGGAAGGAAGGAGATGAGAGAGAGAGACCGAAGGAGAGGGGAAGGATGGTGGCCTTCCGGCCGGCAGTGGCGTGCACCTCCCTCACCCACAGCTACTCCAGCCTCCAGCGAGTCTAGACGAAGTGGTAGCGGCGCGATTGGACGATGAACGGTGGCGAACGCTCTGCACAAAGCTTCACCGGTGTAGCAACTTTCGACGCTTATTCCAGGAGATTTCGGCCTCCTTTTCTGGTGATTCTGGTGGCGTTTGAACCATCTCAACAAGGGCTTCAATTTGGTACCTGGCTCATTGGCTGAGGGAGACCGGAGAAGTAGATCGAAAGTTGAGCCACCGAACATTTTGAGGCGTTTTCAGGTGAGGGGGCTACGAGTGGCGGCGAGTGGAGGCTAGATTCGAACTCTTGGCGTCAAGACGAGTCGAATGGTATCAACCCCACCTCCATTCGCCACCGTCAACGGTGGCGCATTGCCGAACGGTGATCGACACGTGGGTCCACGTGCCACCAGCGACTCAGAAGCTCCAGTGGACTGCCTTTCATGCATACATTTCGATTCTGAAATTAGATTGTGAGAATTCGACTTCGGTGAGTCTAGAATACTAATTTATAAAATTAATTTCAGTGTTTAAATACCTGAAAATTTAGTAATTTGTCTAAATTTAATTGTTTTTAGTGCTAAGTTGATGAATTGGATTCGTTATAAAATTGTATGAATTTAAATTGAGATAGAATTTTATTATTAATAATTTTCTATTAATTAAATAATTGATTCTTAGTAAATTAAATGTAATTAAAATAATTCTACTAAGCAAATAAAAATAATATTATGTGAATTTTTATAAATTTATTGAGAATAATTATATATGGATTTATTGTTATTTTCATTAAATAACAAATGAGTTAATTATGTATTGTCCTTAAATTTACATATTTGTTAATATATGATGATAATATATATACATATATATATGATTATATAATTAAATTTAAGTAAAGTATTTTCACGAATATTATTATAAAAAAATTAATTAAGGTGAAATAAGAATTTATATAGTTAATGAATAAGTTATGTATTTATTTTTTTAGCTAAATACCAAGAGAGTTTTATGTGTACTCTTTAATATATATTTATGTTGTATATATGATCATAATAAATCAAATTAAATTGTTAAGGAAGTTTAAACTATTGATATCATTTCTTTTAATACATGTATAAGTTTCAATTATTTTGTTAAATTTAATTAAAGTATTTTTATGAATATTATTATAAATAAGTACTTAATATAATATATGAAATTATATAAATAAAGGACTTCTTTACATATTATGAGTATATAATTTTATATGGATTTTACATTGCTTTTAAGTAAATATTAAAATGAAATATCTTTTTATAAAGAATTTCAATGATTTTATTATTAAACATAAATATATGAAATAAAATAATAATTATATGAGTTAAAAATGAATAATGAAAATTGGTGTAGACTTATTTATGCGAAGGTGGATTATGGACTAAAGGAGGATAGGATTAATATATTGGAGGTCCGGGTTGGACTATTGTGTGTTTATTGTTTAATTGTGTTGTGATACGTGTTGATTTTTCAAGGAGATTAATCCAATTTTAGGGGAGATGCTGCCGAATTTTCGATAGAATTTTAGAAATTATAAAAGAATAATTTATATAGAATTTAATCGATAGATATTATTAAATTCTTAGAATGAATTTTAAGATTAGATTATAAGATAGTCAATAGGATTGAATTAATTAGTTGATAAATCGAATCGGGATTTTATGTGTAGGGTTTGATGAGCCAAAAGAATTGATGGTCTATATGTGAATTGAATGTAAATGCATAAGAAAATCAAGAAATGTGGATCAATATATTAGCTTATAAAAGGAGATGTGTTTAATAGAGGTGACTGAAAAATATACTGTTATCTATTGTATTTTAAATTCTTGAACATAATTTATTTGCCAACCACCTAAAGTATAAATTGTTTATTTGATAAAAATCCAAGTAATTGTAAATTCATCTATCAATTGATATTCCTCTACTTGCTCATTGATTTTTTTATTGAAGTCTTCTTCCATTAGTTCAATGAGATGTCTCATTTTCTATTGACACTTGATATACATTCATTGAAGTTCAATTCTATTTATCCATTGAGAACTATTACTAATCGATATGTGTTAATTGAAATCATTGGTCATTTGAATATTGATATGAGAAATTCCGAGTCTTACATGATAAGATCATTGAAATTTCTTTCATTTGTTGATTCTTCAAATGTCCATTGAATTCCATTTGTTAGATTCATTGAAATTCCCTATTTGTACTCATTGAGCTTCACTTGATGAGTTATTGTCAAATCTAATTGAATCATTGATATCTTTGTTACAAATTCCATGATATCTTTATTGAGATATATATTGATTTATTAAAAACCCTTTATATCGGAATCATGTGATATCTCATTTCATATGTTATTTGAATAATTGATATGAGAAATTGAGAAAATTGTTATTGTGAATTATAAACCCTCATCAACTTCCTTTAAGTAAGATGTTCTATGTGTTTGAAATCCAACCTATAGATAGCAGAAATTTCCTTTCTTCAGTATGGGGATCACCGGACTCTGTGCACAGTGATTTGTATCTTGCTAGAAGATATTTGAATGTCCTAGCCACAAAGTCTAGCTAACCTTGTGTTATAATTTATTATTGGAAATCTGTGGTTCCGCAGTACTATATTGAGAATGTGAATAAAGTTCACATTAAATTGATAATAATTTCTACTAAACTATATATGAGAATTCATGCTTCCAATATGATTTGTTTATTGGTCACTCTTTATCTCACTTGTTTGATAATTATGAATCTGTTGATTCCATTTGATCCAAATACAAGTATGAACCCTAAACGTTATTATAGTTATCGTTGAATACCAAACCACACAATTTATAACAGTATATTCTTTACTCACTGGGTTTTATACTCACCCCATTCCCTTAATTTTTACAAGAATACAGTAGAGTAACAATGAGATTTTCTAGTATTCGTCTTCACTTGAGTTCAGTGCAACAAAGTGAACTTATTTTGTTATGTGCACATATGTAAATGTTTGTTTCTTAATAATATATGTATATGTTAAAAATTTGGATGTTTAACTCGTTAATTGCTCCGTAGTCATTGGAAGACAATAGTTATTTTAATGATATGTGTTTTGTATTCATAGGACATTAAGAAATTTATCCTAACTTGTGTAAGGAGATGTAGTTTTTATGAATGTATGTTGTATAATGATGATAGACGACTTATAAAAATAAATCTCAATATGATGATAAAGAATATGTACAAGTTAATTGATAAATAAAAATGATGGTAATTTTGAATTAATTAATTGAGTTCATAATGTGAAGCGATTAGTTGTTAAACAGGTTCTGATCTTGGGCGATGAGTATAAGTAATTATTGATGGTTGAATATGATTCCATATTGGATTTGTTAACAGGTATGGGTTCTACAGGTGGTTGGTGTCCTTATGGCTACCCATGTCCTAGGATCGTCATATCCTAAAAGTAGGATGTGACAACAACTAAAAGGAAAGAAGATAACTGATAAATGTTGGTGTTCTAAAACTTTACTAACAAAAAGAAGATTAAACTTAAATGATGCAGTATTACCATTAGGTAAGTAAATTGAAATGGTGTTAATAACAATTGTTAAAGAACTAAATAGACTTAAATCAAATGACATATGGTCTGTAGCTCTTATATATATAATCCATGACGCATCTTCTATGATTCTAGCAAAACAAAATATGGTTATTTAAAAGTTACTAGTAAAATTCACTACATTGGAATTGAATGTACTTGATGGAGTTTTGCCTTTGAGTAGTTTCATCATTTCCTAGTGCAAAGTGTTTGTAAACATATATTAAATTAATTGGTTAACTGAATCATCAAATCATTAGCTTAGGTAAATTAGTCAATTAGTCAAGATGTATATAAGTCATTTTATTTTTCTCTTTCTTAGTTGCAATGTACATAATACACTTTACCATTTCTTGTAAATAGTAAACTCTAAATTCATCTTCTTCTATATTTTCTCATCATATCAAAGCGTCGATCCAATCATCAGTGATTATCTTTTCCACTTGTAACTCCAATAATATCTAGCCGGTGACAAATATATTACTCTAATTGATTTGATATTCAATCAGAACTTGAGGTTGATTTCAATTTGATGAAATGAAGCAGCAAAATCAAACTAAAGCAATGAATGTCGATGGAAAAAATAGAACCATCAATACTCAGTATCATAGAGATCCATTACAGTTTCAGAATTTCGATCATCCAAGAATGACTCTGGTAAATGCTTTGTTAACTGGTACCAATTATCTTGCATGGAGTAGAGTGATGAAAATTGCATTGGGAGCTAAGCTCAAATTAGGGTTTGTGACCAGGAAATGTGCAATGCCATAGGAGAATTCTAATTAACTCGAATAATGGCAGAAAGTGGATTACATGGTAACATCATGGATCCTCAATTCCATCTCAAAAGAGTCAATTGAGTCTTTTATCTATGCTAGTAGTGCTAAAGAACTCTGGGAAGAGCTAGATGAGAGGTTTGGGGAGAGCAACGAGCCTCTTTTATACCAAGTGCAAAGAGAAATTGCTTCAATTCTCAAGGTACTATAAATGTGGCATTATATTACACTAAGTTGAAGAAGTTGTGGGACAAATTGGTATGTTTAATGCCAATTCCTTTCTTCACTTATGAAGCAATTAGGAATATATCAAAGTTTAACTACCTAAACAAATTAATGCAGTTTCTTATAGGCCTCAATGATAACTATGATCATGTAAGGAACCAAATATTGCTTATAGAACCACTGCTGAGTGTTAATAGAACTTACTTTATAGTACTTAGAGTAGAGAATCAAAGGGAGGTACACTCATTTACTAGTGAATTTACAAAAGGTGGTGCATTACTTGCTAAGAACTATGACATTAGAAAGGATAGTCATAAATGAGGGAATTAGAGGAAGAAAGATAAGTCTAAAAGGTATTGTGACCATTGTAATATTACTAGTCACCTGAGGGAAACTTGTTTCAAATTACATGGCTATCCTTATTGGTATGAGAAATTGAGGAAGCAAAAGGGTTATGATGACTCTAAGAAACAAAATAACAAACCTCCAGTAAGAATGACAGCTCAAGTAATAGAAACTGAGGCTGAGGATCATAACTTAGGGAAGGAGCTTACTAAGATGGAAGAATGGTCATCTGCTATTTCTAGTGCAGTGCAAAGAGAAGTTCAGAAATACTTAAAGGGTAAGGGAGTGGTAGATGAAGGGTATATGTACTACACCAGCTATGCAGGTATTATCCATACCCTAGCTCTTAATTATTTTGATTGTGGGTTTGAAAGTGTCTGTATCGTAAATTCAGGTGCTACAAACCATATAGGCTTTGACTTGAATTTACTTGCACAACCTAAAAAACCTAAAACAATTACCATAGTAAACCTACTTGATAAAAGTACCAAAATAGTTCACAATATAGGAACTATTACACTTACATCCAAACTTACTTTAACTAAAGTCTTGCATGTTCCTACTTTTAAATTTAATTTGCTTTCAGTAAACAAACTCACACAAACAGTCAAGTTCAAAATTATCTTCTATGGCACTCATTGTACGTTCCATGACCTATTGATTAATGAAGTGTTAGCAGTGGGAAAGGTCTATGATGGACTTTATATCCTAGATAAGAAAAGTTTCCTTGTACATACCATCCAAGAGTTTCAAAATAAGGTTTCTGCTATCCTTTCTATTGTCAAAGCAGAACCTTTGATACTTTGTACAACCACTTTAATTAATAAAGAAACTTCAATTCCTTATACTTTATTGCATCAAAATTTAGGACATGTTTCTCATTCTAAGATTGCACATTTATCTATTGTTATTGATCCAATAGAACTCAATACTGAAATATGCCTAATTTGTCCTTTGGCAAAGCAACAAAGACTACCCTTTCATAAAAGTTCAATTCATAGCACTCAATTGTTTGAATTAGTCCACATAGATCTTTAGGGTCCCTACAAAACACCTATTATTACTGGCACATACTACATTCTCACTATAGTAGATGATTTTAGTAGGTCAACAAGGACCTATTTACTCAAAGACAAAACTCAAACACCATATTCCTTAAACCAATTCATATTAATGGTGCAAAACCAATTCAGTGTTTTTGTTAAGACTATTGGATCAGACAATGGAATTGAATTCCTCAATTCTCAATGTCAAACTATCATGCATAAATATGGTATCCTACACCATAAAATTTTCCTCTATACCCCACAGTAGAATGGAGTTGTAGAAAGAAAACACAAACACCTGTTACAAATAGCTAGGACACTTATATTTCAATCTCATTTGCCTAAATATTTTTAGGGAGATGCAATTCTATGTGCAACTCACATGATAAACAGACTTCCAACAACTTTACTCAACTAGAAAACTCCATATGAAATCATTAATCATAAACCACCTGATTACTAAAGTCTTAAGATGTTTGGTTGCTTATGTTTTGCAACCAACATTAAGCCCCATAAAGATAAATTTGATACAAGAGATTTCAAATGTGTTTTTTAGGATATGTAACTGGCCAAAAGGCCTACAAAGTATATGACTTCACTGATAAACATACTCATATATCCACGGATGTTGTCTTCCATGAAACAATTTTTCCGTACCATAACCTTGACTCTAATTATGCTCCAGTCATGCCTTCTAATACATAACATGTTCTTCCTTTACTCACAGTTGATGCATTGGTTTCTCCAATTGTAATTCCTTCCACACCATCGATTTTTCCTTCACCAGAATCAATTTTGCACATTATACCTAGTGATTCACATACTGCTATCACTACCCATGCACCTACTGTACCTGTTTCCATATCTTCTACTTCACAACAAATCTCCAATACTACTCCTCCTATTACAAATACTTCAGAACCCCCAAAACCTCTAATAGATTCCTTACAATCTACCTTTCTTGTTAGACATAGTAATAAAACCAAAACCAAATCTTAGTGGCTCAAAGATTTTGTATTTTTTGTTTAGTCAGACACATTTTCCATTGCTACTTCTCAGTTAAGAACTCCATATCCTATTCAACCTTCTTTTTTACCATTCATTTTAAGTCAATCACATATGAAATTTGTAGCAATTGTTTCTACTATCCAATAACCAAGAACCTATAATTATAACATCCTAGGCATCCCTAGGTCACTACAGACTTAGAGATAATTTGGAACTAAGTTAGAAGGAGGAATTTAGGGATAAAATATAAGGAAAAAGTTCAAAACCCTAAATCAAGCGTGAGTTTGGACATCAATATGTTAAGCGTGGAACCAACGGACTCCGACTTCGTAATTTTTCATCGATATTGATTCAAGCGAGATTTATAAAAATATTATTAAATAAGATATTAGAACACTAAAGATGGTATTAAAATATTAATAGACATTAATAACATAGTTTAGAACAAAAACAGGTAGATGATAGGAAGTTAAGTACCAAAGGCCTAAAAGGAATACGGGTTTGAAAATTGAGGCTCTTAGAGTGGATTGGTAAATTCTGACCCCGTAATGGATTTTTATATTTTATTTGGATAATTTAGGACAATATAAAGATATTAGAAGTGATGAAATCCAAAAATGAAGTTGGAGTTTAGTATAGAAAATACATAAGCAAAATCGGTACGCTACGCGCGTAACTAAAGAATTTCGGTTTTTCAGAATTTTTCAAAAATTTTAATTTAAGTAAAAGTATTAAGGAATTAACTAAAAAAAATACTCTACTTCTAAATTAAAGACTAAAAAAAATAATTGGGATGAAAATTAGAAAATGTAGTAAATTGTAGGCAAAAAGGGCAAAAGTGTAATTTTCTTTAAAAAGATAATTATTATTTTTGACTAAGGAAAAAAAATAAAAAAATAATAATAAATATATAACATAAATAGGTGTCAAGGGGCCATCCAAGAGAGAGTGATCAAGGGTGAGGAAAGTGCCAAAATTTCATGTAAGAAAAATAAATCAAAAAGAAAAGAAAAATATAAAATGGGTAGAGATGGAAGATAAGGTTCATTGTATTCATTTCATAAAATTTTAGCTAAGGAAAGGAAGAGAGAAAGGAGGAGATAAAAAAAAGGAAAGAAGAAGAAGAAGAAGAAAAAGAAGAAGAAGAGGATTTTTAAGATAAGAGTATGAATTAATTTAGTTCTTTTCATATATACATACATATATGTGTGTGTTGTATGATGATGATTAATTGTGATTGTTGGTTGTATGGTTATGATGGATGAATTGGGGGATGGAGAAAAGGGATTTTGAAGTTAAG
>CATKHJ011030741.1:0-15966 GCA_949750685.1 Vernicia montana
TGAAAGTTACTTAAATAAATTCACTTTTTACTAAATAAATAAATAAATAAATTTACTTTACTAAAATAAATACCCAAATAATAATTTTTATAATTAAAATTTCAAGATATTACAAATGTTATTTGACCATTTTACACTTATAGATCTGTGAATTTTTTTTTATACAAAAAATGATATGAGATTTACTCTGTTAATACTTTAGAGTCTACAGTCTTAAATCTTAACACCGTTAGTCAATGCTGATTTGGCAAAGTCAATAATGAAGTGGCACTTATGAGCTCAACTTCTTTATTTTTTTAGATAGTCACGTGGATAAAAAAAAAAAATGTGGAGTTCACAAAGTGACACATCAGGGCCATGTTATCATTGACATTATCACGTCAGCATTGACTAACTGTGTTAATGACAAATACCCCAAACTGCTAACGAAATAAATCCCATGCCCCTATTTGTTAAAAAAAAAAAAAAAAAACACAAACTTATAAGCAGAGATGGCAATTTGACCAGATCTGACAGAAACCCATTTTGATCCGACTCTCATGGGTCAAATTTTACCCACCCCATTAAATGGTTGGCGAATACGGGTTCGAATTTTAATACCCGTTACGTGTTCGAGTATGGTACAAGTATAGTATATACCCATACCGACCCAATTATATATATATTTTTAATTTTTTAAATAAAGTTTTGTTTTTAAGTTTTCATACGAAGTGTTCTAAAAAAAAAAAAAGGTTTTCATGTGAAATATTTGTTAATCCTTAAAACAATAAAAATTTGAGAGTCTAAGATGTTATTTCATTTAAAATTAATGAATTAAACTATCATTACAGTCAAAATGTGATTGATTATATAATAATATAATGAGAGTATTAAGATATAGTGAAACTAAAAATTTCAAGACTTAAGTACTAATATAACTAAATCTCATTGGATTTAAATCATTTACCATTAAACATTATTATACAAAATCAAATGGTAGATTTAGATTAATCTTTTATTTTTCCCCCTTTTAAAAACTCTTGATATATCAAAAAATTTTAATTTTTAATTAACCCAATTTTGAAAGGGGAAAAAAGGTGAAGGAATTATACATTTTTTTTCCCCTATTGGTTAGTAAAAGATAATTGAATAGTGTGATTTCAACTTTCAAGGTGTTTAATTTGATAATTATGATGAATATTTGTAGTATTTAGATATAGATATTTGAAGGAAAAAATATTGTTGGTGATACAAAAATCATGATTCACATTTTCAAAAAGTTAAACTAAACTTATTATCAAAGTGAGACATACATTTACATTAGTCATAGTGCACAAATTGTCATGAATTATAATTGATATTAGAAAAAGTAAAAATTTATTTATGACTTGATGTTTATTAATCATTTTTATTTTATTATTATTATTATTATCAAACATCTCTAAAGCAATGAGATAACTAATTTAAATTTGAGTAGTTGGTGATTTAAAAAAGAAATTTGTATTCCATTTCAATATATAAAAAATTATATTTATTTATAATTATTATCAATTTAATTTATTAATTAAAAATTTTATTTTTCTCATACAACTCATTGGCAAAATATTTGTTTAACTGAATTGGTTTTAAGCCTAAGGGTACTCAATTCTAAAAATTTATGAATAATTGTGAGAAAACTTTATTTTTCTTTTAATTTTATTCAGGTGAACTTTTTCTAGTTTAAACAGTAATTAATGAATAAAAAATTCAACGCGTGAAAAAAATACAAAAATATGGATTAATTAATATAATAATAATAATAATAATAATAATAATAGTGAGTCCCAAATATATATGTATATATAATACCAACAATTGTTTAAATTTTTTTTGTTATTTGTTAAATAATTATCTTAAAAAAATAAATTTATATGAAATAATTTCATCAAAAAATTTTAATGGATCATCAATTTTTTTTATATATTATTATATTTATACAAATTTTAATTAAATTTTATATATGTCAATATATAAAATATTTTTTTATTATTTTTTTAATTGAACCATATATAATAAATTTTACCCACATATTGTATTTATTTAATATTTAAATTATCAAAATGTAATATTTAAACTTAATATAATAAAATAATAATTTGAATACATTAAAATATTTAAAACAACTAGTTGACAAATAAAGCATACAAATAATTTGAAAAGTAATATTCCCTAAAAAAAAAAAATAAAGTAATACGAAAAAAAAAAAGGAAATGGTTAAGGGACTTCACACGTGCAAAGGCAAACAAGGGAAGGGAGGTTTGAACACCGCCGCTGTTAGTTTCAGAGTCGTACTCGGTTTAAGTCATAAACCAATACATACGCAAAGAACCGCTATTTCTTTAGCCGTCACTGCTTTTCTATCTCTATCTCTCTCTCTGTTCTCTTAACTTTTACAAAACCCTAAGAGCTCGCTATACTGAGTCGAAACGACAATGGAGTTCTCTCAAGAAGACTTTGATCGGCTCCTGATGTTCGAGCACACTCGAAAATCTGCTGAAGCTACCTACGTCAAGAACCCTCTCGACGCCGACGTACGTATCTCCATCTTTTACCATCTCAATACTTACTTTTATATACTTGATTTTAGGTTTTTTAGGTTTAAATTGCCAATACTGATTCATACTTGGACGAATGAATTATATATATATATATATTAGTGAATTGTTACTTAAAAAGGGTTATATATATGCAGAATCTAACTAAGTGGGGTGGAGCTTTGATTGAATTATCACAATTTCAGAACGTACCAGAGGCAAAAAAGATGATAATTGGTATTATTTTATTTCTTATAATTAGAATTCGTGATTTTTTTTTTTTTTTTTTTTTTTTAATTTAGTTATGTTTTTGTACGTTTGTATTGAGGTTGATGGAGTGGATTTTAATTCTACAGATGCCATTTCAAAATTTGAGGAGGCTTTATTGATAAATCCTGCAAAAGCTGAGACCTTATGGTTTATAGGAAATGCGAATACCTCTTATGCATTTCTGACTCCCGACTTTGATGAGGCAAAAGGGTATTTCGATAAGGCATCCTTTTATTACCAACAAGCAGTAGATGAGGTAATTTATTTTTTCTGGTTTTGAGTTTTATATTCTTAGTTCAATTTTTTTAGATTCTCAAAAGAAGCTTATGAGTGCAATTTTTCAATGCAGGACCCCAGTAATGAGCTATATCGCAAGTCTTTAGAAGTCACTGAAAAGGTATAATTGCTTGCAACCTTTTTCCTACCAAACTGCTTTTTCTTGGGGTGACTGGTGAATATGGTAAATATGAGTCTTATCTTATTGTGGCTTTGTTATGTAATTTGCTCTGTTATGAAATTTGCTAGTCACGAATATGAGAGTGGAGACCACCTAATACTTGATATTTGTGAGAAATATTGCAAGCTTGGGGGATGCAGTTCTGTTTTATGCATAATTGACTTTTCCAGGTGTTACTTTTTAAATTGGTTGTCATGCAAATTTTGCTTGGAAGGTGTCTTTGGAACGCTTGGATTGGTACTTAAACAGACTGATAGAAACTTGGACTATTCATGAAAAAAAAAAAAATAATTGAAGTACATAGTGATCATTTGAGGCATTACTTGTCCAATTGGTTGATGTGTTAATTTTTGTTTGAATGTTTTTTTTCCAAATTTTTTAAGCTTGGTACCTTAAAATACTGATTGGAACTTGGAATTCAAACTACTAAAAAAAAATACAAAGGGATAATCATTCATCAAGAGATCACACATGCAATTTTTTTTTTTGTGACTCAGCATCTCCTGAACAAAAAGTCAATTAGTACTCTTATTTTTAAGTAATATATTTGATAAATATTAATTTGTCATTATTTATTCATAGGCACCAGAGTTGCACATGGAGATCCATAAGCATGCAGTTAGCCAACAGACTATGGGTGGAGGATCTTCTGCTTCTTCAAATGCAAAGGTAAGGACTGTTGATTTTTCCGAGTACGAACCTAAATTGTCCAGAATTCCTAGCTTTGCATAGATAGTATCAAATTTTTTTTGGGGAAAAGCTCAGTTACCCTTTTCATTAAAAGATAAATATATATATATATATATATATATATATATATATATATATATATATATATATATATATATAAAATATCCGTTCTGATCTCAACATAAATCTTAGAGGTAGATTGAAGCAAATAATTAAAGATAATATCCATTCTGATTTCCAAGTTAACCACACTGTAATTGTGGCAAATTTGAAACGGGGTAGCACAGTTAAAGGGGAGGAATTGCTGTAATTGATCGGAACAATTGAATGTTCGAGGAGGATATTGATATTCAGGGATATACCCAACTGAGCAAAGTGCAATAGCCTTCACAATTATGGACTGAGGATGATGTTCTATGGCTTAGACAACGCCTAGCTAAGCTTATGCAATTTGAATTCATAGTCAAATGATAACTTATCTTTGTTGGATCAGTTCGAGTGACATGTTATGTAATTGGGATTTCGGTCTAAGTTGGGAATATTTTGATTTGCGAATTCATCTGCCTACTTGTGTTATTTCAGTTACCTGTTTGCATTAATTTCTAATCTGTTTCCTTTAAACATCTGCATTCTGCACTGTGTCACCTTCAATTCTTTTTGTTTTGTATTAGGTCAATATACTCTCTTGTAAATGAATTTAATATTGCATCATTGGATAAAATATCTGTTAGAGCTGTATGCCTATACCTTGAATTGATTTGCTGTGAACAATTGTTTTAGTGGATGATTACATGCAAAATCCATATCAACTTAGTCTTGTTTGGCATCTGGATCCTGGTTATGGTCCTATGCTATCTCACTTTTAGGATCATGGTATAACATGGCTTTGATTAGAGTTTATGAGCTGTTATTTATACTCTTCTTTAAACAAATTTTGGGTGTATTTGCTCATTCATTGGTGCCTAGGCATGATTTCCTTCTTATGCTTGCAAAAGCAAACTGCAGGCAGGCTTTCTTCTCTCTTTTTATCCCCTTTTATTTATGGTGGGTGGGATGTTGTCAAGTTTATAGATGGTTTGAGAATTGCCCTTCTCCTGTGTAGTCCAAGCCTGATTGGCCATCCCATTGACCAATGAGCCAACTCAACCTCAATCTTAATCTGGTTGGGGTCAGCTATATGGATTCATTTCCCCAAAACCCTCTAATAAAAGGTTCCTTTGAGTCAATTCAAGGGTTGGGGGGTTGATGTTTTTCATTCTCTAGCTCAACTTGAAAGGGTATTCTAAATACTTGAGCTTTAATGTTAAAACTTAAATAAACTTGTTTATAATCTCAAATTAAAGCTTGAATAAACTTGAGTGAGCCCAAGTTCGACCACAAAATAATAAATTATAATTTAAATATTATCTATAAACTGTAATATAAAATATATGTAAAATTAAGTACTTGATTAGAATTGCCTTCTATTAGAGTCAAACTTTGTTGCACTCAAACTTTGCTTGACTTGCTACTTAAAAATTCAAATCTAAAAAATCTGAAAAATGCGTGCAAGAGAGCTATATTGTGCAAGAATTGCATGTATGTCAAGGTTGACTCTCTTACAAGTGTTCAGATTAGTTAGAGAAGGTTGGGAATGGGTAGAACTGTCTTGGTTATTTAGTTTCCAATTGTTTGAGGAAGTCGGATAATTTAGTGTGTTTATACTATTTCAAATCTTCACTTTGTTCTGTTGACAGCTTCATCAGACTCTTTTATGATCTATTTTTCTTTATTTTGCATTTCAGGGTTCCAAGAAGAATAACAAGAGTAGTGATCTGAAATATGACATTTTTGGATGGATAATCCTTGCTGTTGGAATTGTTGCATGGGTGGGAATGGCGAAATCCCAACTTCCTTCTCCTCCTCCAAGATAAGCCATAAAGTACATATGCCAATGCTTTTGCTGAAACCTTCAAATATTGGTTAAAAGATTCAACAGGAAGACATGTAGTCAATTGAGTTATTTGTGTGGTAATTCTGTCCACATGTTTATTTGACCCCTGTTTCTTTATTTGCTAATTTGGCTAGGAGGATTATTATTATGCAAAATTTAGCTATCTTTATGTGTAACCAGGCTGTTATGTTTTCTTTTCGTCTCTTTCATTTGCTAAGGGAGGTGATATCATGAAACTATGCTTCCATTAAAAGTGGTTGGGGGGATACCATTTTACTTCCCATTAACCTGGTTATAGTGACATCACATATATGTCATTTTTTTTGCCAAACCATTTTGGAGTATCATCTTATTGTATTTCAATTGGAATTGAAAATTTAGGAATTAGTAAATTTATGTGGTTCAATGGCCATGGTTGGGCTTCCCTTTGTTCTTGTTAACCACCTCCCCAAGAAGAGTTAAAAAAAAGAAAGGTGCTAATTCTTTACTAAAGAATCCTCATCTCCATTTGTTGGTTCAAATTCCATATTATTCAAACAAAAAGTGAAGTGTTCTGTATAGGGAATGGAGCTGAGGCTAAGTCAAATGGTTACACGGCTACACAAACAACTGCTCTAATAATTTCTGAAATAACCCAGAGGATTCATGAGAGATAAAATTGTTTAACTTCAGATCTTTTGATACTTTAATCTTTCTGTGAACGGAGTCCCACATTTATGTATTGTGACAAATGAATGTCTTTCTGTGATAAGAGGCATGGATATCCAAAATGAAAGGACAAAATCTCAGAGCCTGAACAGTAATGCTCATATACCAGCCAGCAAAAACCTAATGAGAAATTTGCTTCCTCCTTGCTGTTTCCCTCCAAATAAAATCTCGACTTTCATTTGGGAATATCAACTCATCATAAATTCATGCGTATATAATAAAAGTGATCTGATTTGCTTACTGGCTATATTGTTTATCACTGCTATGGGAATGTGAATGTTTAATTTTCTTAAGGTGTTCTGTTAACAGCCATTCAGATATTTTTCTGAATCATGTAAATAAAATCTTTTTAAGTTTTTGTTTGGATTCATATTTTCTTGTTCAGCTTTATCTACTGCATCTCCAATGTATGTGAATTCCGGTTTGATTTTCAGCTTTTCTTATTGATTAAAAGATCATTTGATATACGAACAATCTGTGCACTATATCATGGTCGTATTTGTGATTGATGTGCCTTAAATCTGATTCGATCTCCAATGTACTTATTGCATTTGGTGTTAAATTGTTTTTCTTTATGGTATTTTTAACATATTGTGCATAAATGCGCCTTGAATCTTGCCTTATAGGTATAGGGCAATCGTGCAGGGAATTCCTATACCAACGATTTATATGTGGCCACTATGCTTGCCAACCATCATGCTTAATTTCGTTTCTATTTGAACTTGCTTCTCCTTTTGAGCCATTTTACTGATCTTCCGAAACATTTACACTGGCAGTAACAAATGGTAGTTACTAGATCTTCTAGGACTCATTAGAGCATATCCATTCCAAAAGTAGAAATGCATGGCACTTTTGACCATAAAAAGGTCTCTGTTTAGTTGAAGTTTACAGTAATCTCTTTCTGCATTTCATGGCTTCATTCAAGGCATGCATTCTCATTGTTAAAATTAAATTAGAGATATCATATCTACTGGTTGGTTCTGACTTCTGATGGACCATTCATTGCCCGATGCTTCTATTTGTTATCCCTGGTTCTCTGCCACGCTTTTTTATTTACATATAGCCAATAAGTTACCATGTTTGGTTACATGTTTAATTTTAAATCTATATATGAGATAGCCATTTTGCAGGCTTTGATTAGTTAATTTTATTTAGGAGAAAATATAAAAAAGTATCATCTGATTTGACCCTTTTACACTTTAGGATTTGTAAATTTTTTTTTGACAAAAACAAGTATGTAGTTTGCATCGTTAGCAATTTAGGGTTTATAGTCCTAACGCCGTTAGTGTTTGATGACAATAGCGACACTTATGCTACGTAAACGCCACGTCAGTACTGGTTAATGCCGTTAACGTTTTTGATCCATATTACTAACGGAAAAAACACTAGATCCTATTTTGTAAAAACAAATTCCACATACTCCAAAATATAAAAGGTCAAACCACATTATAATTTTTTTTTTGTACTTTCTTCTTTAATCTAAATAATTAGTGTTGATAGTTAGCGGCAGATTTTTTTCGTGTAATCTTGGACTTGCTTTTACAGATCATAATGTGTAGAATATTTCTGAAGGGCAGTGGAGGTCAAATTCAAGGATTATTTTGCTGCTTCAGGTCCACCACTTTCTCTTTAAAGGAATGAAGTGCTGGATAAAGCTGTCAAATTCACACTGGATGCCTTCCTATTAGTGGAAACAAATCTCGCCAAAGAAATCTGTGAGAATTTTTTTATATATTCCACCTGATTAGTATGTTGCTGTTGGGAAGTAGCATGATAATTTTAAATCGATAGAAGTTTATAATGAATTCCACTTTGATTAGATTTTTGGTTTAAGGATTTTTATTTTTATTTTTATTTTTATAAGAGATGCTCCCAGAAGTTCTTTTAGAGAAATGTTTTGCTGCCGCAAAGGCGGCTTGCTTTTTTGGAGTTGTTGAGTCCATCCTCTTTTATTGTTTCCTATTGGTTGAGTTACTGTTGATAGTCTTTGTCTTGGATTTGTTTTTCTTTGAACATCCAATAGTTCATTTTGTGGTTCTTCCATCCAGTATTTGCTGCAGAAGCAATACAGGACTTAGTGGGGTATTTCTATATTACCTAGAGTTATGCTTTCAATCAAGTAGTAGTAGTACTGAATATCTTATAATAAAGGGTTGTGAGATTTTGCGGGGGAGGGAACGTCCACGTATATTCATTAACCTTTTCTGATGAGTGGATTGTATACACAAATAAATAATGCAGATTTAGTTACAGGCCCCAATAATCTTGGATGCTTTTTGTGGGGAGAAAGAATGCTTTCAAATTATTGGATGTTGATACTAAAAAACAAATTCCATGTATTTCAGTTAGTACATTGTGGTTATTTTAGAAAGAATGGTGGAGAAAATTGGCTTGTTTCATAAAGAATAGAGAAGAAAGTAGGGTGTTCTGTTCACCTTTTCTGGGTTCTTGAGAAAGCATTTGCATGCCCTAAATTGATATACTGAGGCAGTTTTATTTGTTCATAAACTAGTTGTGTGAATTGAGTTGCTCTAACTAATGCTTCAGTGGAAACAGGTACTAGTCAGGGTGCCTTCTAAGATAAATTTGTTCTATCATCATTCAAGGATGATGATTTAGAAAAATTAATTTACTCAGTTGAAAATAAAATTATTTTATAATTGTGTGTAAAACTGTGATTAAGCTGTTTTATAGGTTAAATTGCTAAAAATAAATGAAAAATATAGTTGATGGGACCAACTAATAGGTGCATATCCTGGCAATCTTGCACCAAAATTTCTGTAAGATATATATATAGAATCCTATACCAGTAGTGGACTGTCTATATGCGCTTTTTAGCAAATTGGATTTTAAAAGATTAATAATTTATTTATTGTTATAATTGCAAGAAAAATGTCCATATGTGCTTTCAAGTGGATGGTTAGAAAATTATTTCTTATATTAACACTAACTTCCCTTATTTTTCTCTTTCTTGCTCAATTACAAAACCCTCATTGTAGAAATAGTCACCATTTTTGGATCCCAACGAAGTTTATCTAAACTTAACTGGTGTTTGATGACTCAATTCAACACTTAACACTTAATTGTTTTAAGTTATTTGATAATATTTATTTTAAAATCTCAATTATTTTAAATTTTTTTAAAATAATAAGTTATTAATTTTTAAAATATTTTTATAATTTAAAAATTATATCAATTATATTATTTACCACTTAAATTTTTAGTATTTAATTTTTAATTTTACTAAATACCAATTTAAATAAAAGTTCTGATTTTTTTTTTTTAATCTTTATAAAATATAAACTTAAAAATAATATTGGTGTGGTCTGTTCAATTTAGTAGAATGATTTTTTCTGGTTTGGTAAATTAAAAGTAAGTCTACAAGAATGGATAATACCAATGGAGGTACCCAAAAAAAAAATTCTGGAAAATGAGTGTCATTTTTTGTTATTTTCAAGTCACGAGGATCAGAGAAATTGGCTATTGACACGTCTAGCTATCAACTGAAGAGTGGAAAGAGGGTATCAGTGTGAAATCAAAGGGAGGTGTTGGCTTTAAGGTACCATATATAATATAAAGTGGGGTGCCCTCACCATTATTGAGAAGCTAGAAATAGAGAGCAATGGGTACAATTCCTTTGGAAATGTTGTATACACATGGCATTAAGGATTGTGACTTATTGTAAAAGGAAAGGTTCTTGTGAATAAGATCGACAAACAATATCTTAAATGCTTGTACTCAGTACAAGAATCAAATGATTTTGTTTAGAGACTCTATTCAGTGAGAATTTATTGGGTGATTTAATTAGTTAAGGCATGTACGTAGTACTAATAGTAGTTGTAGTAGTATTAGTATTCTCCATTTCTTAATACACAAAATGTGGTCTCGTTTAAGTGGGTGGTGGATTTGCCTTTTCATTCTTTGATAGATTGTTAGTATTATTGTATTAGAAAAAGAAGGTTTGATATTAGAGAGTATTGATTTATATATTATCGTTAACAATGGAGAAAAGACTTATAACTGAAGTCTTCATTTTTTTTTTTCTCATTAAGTTTATTTGTTAATTAGTTCGTTTAATTCTTACTTTATAATGTAATTTTTAAAATTTTTTCCAAGTCGAGTAAATTCAATCTCAATTAGACTTGTTATTAAACTATTAGTTCAGTAATTGAGCGCTTATCTTATAGTATAAAAAAGAATAATTAAGGATTCGAATCTTGATACCTGAATTTCTCTTTAAATATTTTCCATGCACAAATAATTAAAAAAAAAAAAAAAAAAAAACTCAACTCATTCTAATTGGAGTCTAATATAACATTTTCTTCTATTATACATAGATCCTTGACCAAAAATGGCAACAGAAAAAACTGTATTAATAGCGAGTCATCACCAACAAGCTAGATTTTGTTTTGCCATAGGTATAATTTCATTTAAGAGCATTTCCAAAGTTTTCTTTATTTAAAAAAAACATTTTTTATTTAATAAAGAGCATCTTAATTGATATTTAGATATAAAGAGTAGAAATATAGAGTTTATTAAATTTGAGTAAAATTTTCTACTAAATATCAACTAAGATTGCTCTTTATTAGACAAAAGATGCTCTTTTAAATAAAGAGTACATTTGAAGATACTTTTATGGATTTTATTTTGCAATAAGTATAATTTCAGTTTGAATGAAAATTTCAAAATTAATTTTTTTTTTTTATAAATTGAAACAAGCTTGATATGAGTAATTTTAACTAATCGGTATAGATTTAATTAGTGCCAATGAGCTTTTGATTAAGTGGTATTAGAGAGTTTTTCAAGATTGAAAGATTTCAAATTCCGAGTCAACAAGTATATTTTTCAATTTGGATAAAATATTAAATTTTAGTTGTTTTTCTAATAAACCAAAACAAACTTGCTATGAGTAAAAAAGTGGGTCCAAAGGCATTTAATTATCTTTAAAAATAGAGTGGAGTATTCAATAATATACAAGAAACAACATTGTGTTTGAGGTCATTGTTTCAGGCTAGTCTCATGATTTGTGCTTAGAATTATTTGTACTCACTTCCACATAGCTTTCACTATTAAGGAGAAATTTAAGTTTGCCTTGAGTTCTTGTATAGTCGGATATATATATATATATAAGGTACCATGTGAAATACATGAATCATGAATGGGCTCCCTTTTCTGTCATTCAGATGAACGGTGGCCATATACAAGTGGTTCCAATGTCGTTTCATGCCTTTACTTCTCCTAACATACAACTGAAGTCATTATGTCCTCCAATTTCAAAGACACTTACCTTATAATCCTATATACCTTAATTAGATTGAAAACCCAAGAATTTGAGCTAATGTTTTGAACACTTATGATTTAAATTTGATTTTTTTAAAGCAACTATATACATATATATATAGTCACTAAATGATATATCATATGCATTTAAATAATTGTTAATACACATTATTATAGTTTCTTTAATTTTGATGGTTATTCGAAAGAGTATATATATATATGATATCATTTCATTTTCTAGTCTTTTTCATTTTTATGGTCACATCCTTAAATTGCAAGTCCCACTTCCTTGATACTGTATATATTCAAGGAAAAAAATAAAAATCAAGATTAATCTTATAATTTTCCTCTCTTGTGTGCATTATTAGAACAAGAAGTAACAAGGATAATTAATTAATTACATATAAAAAGGAAATTAATTAACCTTCATTTTAGAAGATAGCTGTCTCATTTTAAGAGGTAATGATACCTAACTAGAAAGGCTAAATCATTATTATGTATTAATTTCCACATATTTGTGTGAGAGTGTGAGATAATATGTGTGCGCTTAGCTCTCACACATACTAAAAAAAGAGCAACATACAATTACTTAGCTCATTATACCATAACCATAAGTGGTGAATATATAATTAATTAATTAATTAATTATCCACTAATCAAGGTTTGCAAAGTAACCACACACAACCCATAATATCTTTTTTCCACACTCTACTACTATTTATACAAATCAAACCCACACATGCAATTTGCAAATCCTCTCATATATCAATCTCTAAACAAAACATTTCCTCTTAATTAAAAATCTTCCTTCAAATGAAGATTTCAATGCTAGGAATTCACTGTTCATTCCTAGTCTTTTCTTTAGCAATAACTCCATGGCCTCGCACTCTCTTTATTCTCTTTTCATTATTCTCTTTCTCCTTGAACTACTGGTTAGTCCCTGGAGGCTTTGCATGGAGAAACCATAATTATCCTGATAAAAAACTTGCTGGTCCAATTGGTTGGCCAATTCTAGGCTTTTTACCCCAAATGGGCTCACTTGCTCATCACAAATTGGCTTCAATGGCTAAGTCATTAGGTGCAAATAAGCTCATGGCATTTAGTTTAGGCACAACTAGAGTGATCATTAGTAGTCATCCAGAAACTGCTAGAGAAATCCTTTCTGGGTCTTGTTTTTGTGATCGTCCTATAAAAGAATCAGCTCGTTTACTAATGTTTGAGAAAGCCATTGGTTTTGCTCCTTCTGGTGATTATTGGAGACATCTACGTAAAATTGCTGCTAATCACATGTTTTCTCCTAAGAAAATTTTAGGTTTAGAGCCACTACGACAACGTTTAGCTGATAAAGTGGTTTTTGAAGTGAGAAAAGAGATGGAGGAGAGAGGATTTGTAATGTTGAGAGAGATATTACAAAAGGGTTCTTTATGTAATGTATTAGAGAGTGTTTTTGGGAGTGATAATCTATTAGAGAGTAATTATGATAATGATCGTTTAGAAAAGGAAGAGTTACTAAGTTGTATGGTTAAAGAAGGATATGAGTTAATTACAAAGTTTAATTTGGAGGATTATTTTCCTTTAAAGTTTTTGGACTTTTATGGGATTAAGAGAAGGTGTTATAAGTTATCAAGTAAGGTTAATAGCGTTGTAGGTGAAGTTGTGAGGGAGAGAAAAAAAGCTGGAGATTTTAGCAGTGGAACTGACTTTCTTAGTGCCTTGCTATCTTTGCCTGAACAGGAGCAACTGAGTGAATCTGATATGGTGTCTGTTTTATGGGTAAACTCTTATTATCCTCTTTTCTATTTCGATTTTTTTTTTAATATGCATTACGAAATAAGTATTCGATTTCTGAGTTATATGTTCAATGTACATTTTTAATTTATATACTTAAGTACTTGATAGATCATTGAGTTACAATCAATCTTTCTACTCCTAAATTTCTTAATTTTTTTCTCCAATCGCTTTCACTTGCTTGGAAAGAAATTTTTTGAACTGTACCAATTTTCATTTCTACGTACTCATTTTCTTTAGCTTTCCTTTGTCAACTATGTTATATCATTGACAAAATTTACTATGTTAAATCATTGACAAAATTTCCCTTTCCTTCATTTCTTTTTCTAATTTATCTTCTAAAAGAATCATTATAATTTATAATTAAGCTAAGCATGCTACGTTGTCCAATCCCACTTCCCATCGATGCCACTTGATGATAATTGATTTTATAGGATGTTTGGATAAATATATGAGACTCTACGTTAATTCGCAGTTTTCGATCACTAATCAATACTCATTTTTCCTTATCTTCTTTTTTGTTTTATTCAAATTTTCTTTCAAATATATGGAAAAATACAATAGAAAATCTTATTATTATAAATTATAAATTGGCTTGTGGTTTCCGTGTGCCAAGAGATTTTTTTTTTTTTAGAGTAGGTGAAAAGAAATCATATTTTGTACAAGATTATAATCATAAATAATATTATTATAAGATATTTTACTTTTAAATACGTGTTTATGTCATATGGGTTAAATATTTTTTCACAAAACACTAATAGATAAATCATATATATATATATTATCTAGCTCATGTATACGTTTTATTTAGTTATGAAATAATTTGTCAAATGTGTCATTAAATTCAGAGTTTAATAACAGATATGGTATCTGCCTTAAATGGTAAAAAGATCAAAGTTTCAATAACATATTGACACATGAAGTTTTTCTTATTTATTTTATCAGGAAATGATATTCAGAGGAACAGACACAATTGCCATTCTTCTTGAATGGATCATGGCTAGATTAGTTATGCATCAAGAAATCCAAACAAAGGCTCAGCAAGAACTTGACACGTGCATTGGCGGCAACCGGCACGTGCAAGATTCCGATATCCCTAACCTCCCTTACCTTCAAGCCATAGTCAAAGAAGTTTTAAGAATGCATCCACCTGGCCCACTACTCTCCTGGGCCCGCCTCGCCACCCACGATGTTCACGTGGACAAAATCTTAATCCCAGCTGGCACTACAGCTATGGTCAACATGTGGGCCATAACCCATGACTCATCCATCTGGAAAGATCCATGGGAGTTCAATCCGGAACGATTCTTAAACGAGGACGTGCCAATAATGGGTTCCGATCTAAGACTCGCACCATTCGGGTCAGGCCGGAGAGTTTGTCCAGGCAAAGCATTAGGCTTAGCCACGGTGCAGTTATGGCTTGGACGGCTTCTACACCAATACAAATGGCTACCGGCGCAGCCAGTGGATCTCTCCGAGTGCTTAAGGCTTTCTCTTGAAATGAAAAAGCCACTAGCTTGTCGGGCAATCCATCGGCAAAAGTTTGTATTGGAAACGGGTGGGCCGGGTTAGAAATCAATTATAAATTAGGTGAAGTGGTCATTTAAAAAGATAAGCAAGTTGTCTAAAGTTTGTGTAACAAACATAAAAATAAGCCGAATGCGAAGCTTTGTGTGTTAGTTAATGTAAAATTGGCCAACTTCAAAATGTGTAACAGCTAAGTTTCAAGAGCTTTATAATTTGAATCACTATTTTAATTATTTATGCATCACTATTTTATAATTCATATTTTTGCAAATTTTATCAATTATAAGATTTAATTTAAGTATAATCAACATAAATAATCAAGCCAAAACTACAATTAGTTTTGTTAGCATAATTTGCATAATTAGCATTTTCAACTCTTTGATTCCAGGTTGACGTAATCCTAATTAGTTGTATATATATTTTTCTATATATATAGATTAATATATTTTTCTTTATAGGTTGATACTTAATTAAGGCCAATAATTTTATTTTCTTTATTATATTCTTAGTTTTGATACCATGTTGCAAAAATATAGAAAAGAGAAAATGAGATAATATTCTTTTTTTATATTCTTAACTTTATTATAAATAGGTTGCAACTCATTTTACACAAATATACAAAAATATTTATTTTCTCATTTTTTCTTCTCTATATTTCTGTAACAAGTTTATGTTTATTATAATGTAATTAAATGTAATCAAACAAAATTTTATTGAAAATAATAAACTTATTGGATTAATTATTTTGGGCTTAATTATAT
>CATKHJ011030780.1:0-10872 GCA_949750685.1 Vernicia montana
CTGATCCGGGAATCGTTTATGCATGTTTGGTTAAAGTTTAGTATCGGGTTCTACGAGTTTTCGGTGGCCTTAAGCCTACCCATGCCTTAGGACCATCGCGGCTCGTAAGTTAGTCGTGAGTAAGCCGAGCGGGTCGTGACAGGAAACCTAATTCAGATTTAAGGTATAGATCCTAAGGTATAGATCCTTAAGGTATAGATCCTAAGGCTATCCTAGGATGGGTTTGATTTTAAAGTTGAAATTGATTGGTTTGGGTGGAGAACCCTTTGATTGCATGATTCATGAATTCGGATTGATGATCCATCTTGATTTAGGAATTCGGATTGATGATCCATCTTGATTCATAAGTTTGGATTGATGATCCATCTTTATTCAGGAATTCTTATTAGCAACCTATTTAGTGTGAAATGCATCTAATTATGCAAAAATTATGAATTGGATACCTTGAACCTGGAAAGGGTTTGGTATGAGAGTGCTGATCTTTTAAGAGAGAGTGTGCCCCCATTCTGGAAGGATGATGAAAAGTGGCTCGGTTATTCGGCCTCAGGAAAAAGTCAAGGCTAGGTTGCGTTTTGGCCTTTGGAGGAGGTCATGCTTGGATGGCTTGGTCAAGTGTGGCATGGAAGGTTATCTTGGAAGGCTAGGTCGGGTTTTGGCCTTGGAGGAGGTCATGCTTGGATGGCTCAGGCAGGTATCGCTTAAAAGGTTATCTTGGAAGACTAGGTCAAGTTTAATTTCGGAGAACATTAGGTAGGAAGGCTTGGTTAGATTTGGCTTTAGAAAAGATTAGGTGGGAAGGCTTGATTAGATTTGGCCTTGGAAAAGATTAGGTGGGAAGGCTCGATTAGGTTTGGCCTTGGAAAAGATTAGGTGAGAAGGCTTGATTAGAATTGGCCTTGGAGAAGATTAGGTAGGAAGGCTCAGTTAGATTTGGCCTTTTCAAAGGTGAAGATTGTGGGTTGGCTTTGTGTGACCCATCTGTTAAGAGTCTACCTCTGGATATAACTTTTGAAGGTGATTTTACCAGCTGATTTGCCCTTTGAACATAGCTCTAGCTAGTTGGGCTATCTAAAATTAGTTCAAAGATCATCGGCCCAAGGGATTTTGTGGGCTTGCTCTGTATGGCCCATGAGTTATGGTTTGCCCTTGTGATGTGAATGGAACTAAGGATGGTTTGCCAGCCTTAAGGCTCTTGGACATTAGGAAGATGATTTGCCAATGAGGCATGGATCTAGAGGGATGGTTTGATTTGCCAATGAGGCTTACACTTAGAAGGATAGTATGATTTGCCAATGAGGCTCAAACTTGAAAGGATGTTATGATTTGCTAAAGAAGCATGTGATGGGCTTTAACTAGTTCGGGCCCTTTTTAATGGGCTTGAGGATGATGGGCCTTGGGAGTCATGTCTTGACATTAGCTTTGCCACGAAAATTGGGCTTTAAGGAGCATGAGTCTTGAGAGACTTGAGATTTTGGTTCTACTGATGGGCTTGGATCTTGGAAGATGAGATTTTACCAAGGAGACTTGGGTTTGAAGGGATGGTAGGTTGGACCATTTGAAAAGTGTTAGGGAGGTTGTATGATTTATCTATCGCAGCATGATTTATGGAGAAGATAAGCACAGCTATCTTATTATCTGAGATTGAAGAGACTCTTTAGAGTGACGGGACTCTTAGGGAGACACTGGATTGATTTGGATGACGACCCAGAAGACGTGCTCCTTGATGGATGATAGGAGCCATTTAGAATTTTGAGCTAAAAGAATGACAGGCGACTTGAAGGATATACCCTTAATGAATGATAAGGGCGACATGACGGATGACAGGAAGGATATGCCCCCACTAAATGATAAGGGTAACGTGACGGATGACAGAAGATGATATGGAGGACATGACCATGATAGATTAACAAAAGATGATTAGGAAGGTGAGCCCCTAATGAGGGATCAATTAGAGGATGATAACTTGGGAAGATATGCCCTTAATGTAGGATAAGGATATAAGGGACAAAATGATTTGACCGGGATGACTTTTTTTTTTTTTGGCTCTAACTTCTACTTGAGCCGTCCTTTCAAATTTTCAACTTAGCGAGCTAATTATTGAATTTTGGTATTTAAAAATTATTCCACCATGATTTGGGCTTCCGCTTCCCTTCATCTTAGGGCTCTGACCTTTGTCTAGATCATTCTATTGAATTCTTTGTCTAGAGAGAAACCTTGTGAGGATATCAGGACCTTTTTTGAAATTATTGCCCTTTGTTAAGGTGCTATGTTTGATTACCCAAAAATGCAATGGGTAACTTCATTGGATTGCCTTTAACTTTGACTGCTCTAACTGAAGAGATCACCACTTGGTATTCTTTATTATCTCGACTATCCTTTGATTATGAGCTAGTGAAGCGGCTGCTGATGCGGGCACAAGAATACCTTCAGTTTTGATTTGTCCAATCATGGTGGTGAAATGTACATGCTTGCCAAAATCCATTGATTCTTTATCTTTATTTATTCTTTTTTTTTAAAGCAACTATTTTAGACAAAATAAGAAAGGTGAGAAAAGAGAAGTGCACTGTCATGACCCAAATTTCTAGCCGCAACGATCCTAGGGCATGGGTAAGCTTAAGGTCATCGAAAACCCGTAGGAACCTTACAAATCAATCATCCAATCATGTGCAATCTCCCAAGATCTAAACCAGACAACCATGCTAATCCATATACATCAATAACATTCATTAGTTCCATTATAAGATTATCTTACAATAACTTAATGCTTTAAAGGTCCAAAAGAATATTAATCAATATATTTACTATTCATTACATTTACCATGAAGCATCTAAGTTTGAATCATCATCTATACAAAATAAATAATGAGAAGTGAGCTTTACATTAATCACTTGAGTTTCCGAGGATTGGAGAAGAATGCCTTGGAAACTAAACCGATAAACTATAGCTCACCTAAAAAATGGAATCACTAATCAGACAACGCAGTGAGTAAAGATTATACTACCATAACCTGTGAAGCTTGGTGATTCAAGGTCGGTTTACAATAATAGTTCATCGTTCCCATTTCAATAACAATAACCAATCGGTTCAATAACAACAAATGATTGGATTCAATAACAATAAGTAATAGGTTCAATATCAATAATCAAATGGTTCAAATTCAATAACCAATCATTTCAATAATATCAATCGATTAGAGGCAATAACAATAACATATCATGTTCAGCAGAACCATATCAGTACAATAAGAGTATTAGTAACTATGTCTTAACGTTCTCCATATAAATGGCATTATGCTCAAAGGCATTACCGAGAACTGAGGCATAGAACTTACTCATCATATCAATATCGAAGTACAGGCTCATCTTATTAGAGCATACCTTCATCTCTACGTAAGATTGATCAGATCTCACGGCTAGGGCGACAAGCCCTCCCTAGCTAGGACATAGATACTTTCCTCTATCCACCGGAGTACACTGTGCACAATGCCTGATGTTTTATCCCACATCAAAATAAGGGATTTCTGCTTCCGGTTCACAATCATATAAAGGTATACAATAAACATAGATTATAAATGGATTCAATAATCATGGTATCAATTCAATATCAACAAGAATTAACATTTGGGTTCATTTACACAATAAAATGGGATATATCAAAGGATAATTCAAATAACAATTATCAATAAATAATTCGGTGGTCATGAAAGAATTTGGCATTTATGCCTTAGGTTCAAACACAACCATAGTAGTATAATAATCACTCACTTCAACATTGTAATTCCCAAAATAACTTGATATCACTCTTCACAATAAGCAAAAGTGATGAGCATCTCCACAATCACCTTCTCCTCTTGAGTCTCTATGATAATCTATAGAAAATCCATATAGAAAATAACAACAATTCAATAATCTATCAACTTAACTCATATAACAATGCTAATGATGCTAGATTCACTTAATATCACCTTAACCTTAAGCCCAATGAAAGGAATTGAAAGGAAAATGAAGAAAATACATAAACCCTAACTTACCTCCACTTAAATGCTTAGACAAATGAAGAGAGGTATTGGTTTCCTTAACCTTAGATCCTCTTAATGAAGAAAGAAATGATCTTCCTTGATCATTAATGAAGGTAGATTGAGAGAAATTTGAGAGAATATGAGTTTAGGAACTCTGAAAAATCGGATAGAAATGAAATTTGGGCTTTTGATTCCTTTTATAGGGCTGATTCCCATTTCTGCCCCCGACGGGAGTCGTGGTCATGACCTAGTACTGTTCACGTGACTGTGCATAGGCATATCGTGGTCACTATATTCAATAGTGGTCGCGATTCTCCTTCAACCAAAACTCCAAAATCAGGCAAAAGAGTTCGCGGTGACTGTCGCGCCCACGGTCGCAGTCACGATGTCTATGTTGCGCCTGCAAATTACACTTTACAGCTTTATATCATGCATTTCCAATTTCTAAGTCCAATTCTCAATTCCAATCAATCTAACTTATCAATACACATGATGTAACACTTGTAAACCATTCATATGATTAAATAGTAGTTTATACATGTATATTCGGGCTATTACATGCACGAATAACATAAATATTTTATTATAAAATGAGAAGATAGTACAAAATAGAAAAAGAATACAAAAATGACAGACTCAAACTCAAACTCAAACTTGGACTTTGAACATGAACTTGGACTCTATTTTGGATTTGGACTCGGACTCGGACTCGATCTCAGACAAGTTGGATTAGCTGAGCTTGAACTTCTCCATAACATGTTACTTGGTCAGAGGTAAGGTGGGGTGAGGTGGGGTCTGGCTTCCACTTTGGTGAAGATGCATGGATTATAGTGATGGATTCAGCCTGAAAGGGAAGGTGGGATTGAAGAATATCGATCTCAGTAATGAGTGTGGTTAGGGCAGCCATGTCAATTGGGTTGGCCATTGGTACCTTGAAGCAAAACCAAAAGAAACCCAATGAGTGATTGGTGAGGATATGAAGAGGTATACAGACTTTGAGGGAAAAGGATTCTCTATTGTGTTGTGGGCCAACCGTCATTAGGCTTTAAAGATTTCTTAAGGTATGATGGGCCAAAGGTCTTGGGCTCTAGGGCAGCATGTTGGGCCAAAGGTATTAGGTTTTGAGAATTTCCTAAGGTAAGATGGGCCAAGGTCTTGGACTTAGGGTTGCATGTTAGGCCAAAGGTATTGGGCTTTGGAGGTCTGGGGTACATTGGGCCAAGGTTGTTGGGCTTAGGGGTAATGGGTTGGTCTTGATGGTAATGGGCCAAGGGTATTGGGCTTAAGTGCAATGTGTTGGGTTGAAGGTATTAGGTAAGGTGATCTTGGATAAGGGGTAGGGTCAAGGTGATGAAGGTCAAAGGGTGAGGATTAAGGGCACCAGAGTTTTAGGTTGAATAAGGGGCAATGGTGTTTAAGGTTTGTGGGGTGAAGGTGATTGGATCGAGGTGAGAATATTCGACCCTTTTTCGGTTCAAAGCACCATATGAAATGAATGCATGTTTTTTTTTTGTACATTATGGATGCATAGATATGCATGAGAAAAACATTTCATGAATATGCAATTGTGCAAGGCTTTGATTATGGTTCATACAACCTAAGGTCAGGTTTTAGATTCATTACATGAAAGGGTAAGGGTGGTTGGAATAGGATACCTATCACACTAAAGTAGCAATATACCTAACCACATGTGAGTTAAGGAGCCTCGCGTGGGTCCAATGGTACGAGCATGCTCGTTACACCTTTGAAAGGATCAAAGGATTCGTCGCGGGGTGGATGATTTCGCTATCGGCAAGTAGACCCAAGGAGGGTTACCCACTCGATGCTAATTACTATCCATTGTCTTCCTAAAGAACTAGGTTGAAAAGACAAAGAGCCTATGCAAATGATGCATGGAAGTCACAAATATATTAAAAGCAAAACTTTTTTAACCAATTATTAGTCCTCTTATTTTTTCCTTTTATTAAAAAGAAAGTTTGTCCCCAGTGGAGTAGCCAACTGTGAGGCCTCGCCCGAGCACCGGTTCAATCCACTAAAGGGGAATCGAAATGTTCATTTGGGTTTGAACTCACGATGAAGCCTTCGGGCTTAGATTGATTGATTTTGAAAAGTGCTTTAGAGTCGCCACCTTGCTTTATTTTTATTTGGGAAAATATAAGGTAAAAACCATTAATGACTCCAATTTTTATCCCAAAGGAAAAATATACTAGCCTCGAAACCAAAGAGGATTTGGGGACTAGATTTTTGGTTTATTTTAATAAAATAAGTTTGGTAATTAATATAAAAGTAACTTAAAAATGGATTTCATGAATAGTTTAAAATGCATGATCAATTCATAAAATGCATAAAAAAAAATAAAAGGAAACCTAACTAGTGAAGAAGGTGATGGGGAAGAAGTTGATTTATTTTAATTGGATTCGATACTTAGACCAAGCATGCCTGCGTATCTCTTTGAATGAGAATAAAAACCCACGCAGTTCTCCCTTCTTGCGAAAGGGTTTGTTTAGTCAAACCACTTTATTATGTTTTGGTTGATTGAGAGTTGAATTGATGGGATTGATTTTAATTGATTACCAAGTTGAATTAATTATTTTAGATTTTAATTAACTCACTTAAGTGAGTCGATTATGAGAAAAGAATTTAGGCAAGGAGCCCAAAAGGGAAGAAGACAATAATCCAAAGGAGGAAAAAATAAATTAAAAAGGAAAAGGAAAAGGGAAAGGAAAAAAAGCTTACCTCGTGCTCGTGCGGCTTTAAGATGAAGGGAACTTGTCTCTGTCGGCGGTGAATTTGCCTCAGACGGTTTGCCTTGGATGGCGAGGAACTTGCCTCAGATAGTGAGAAGAGGGTCGGCTCGAAAAGTCGCAACCCAATTTGCTTTGCAAAGCAAGGAGCAATAGCAAAGAAAAAAGAAAAGAAAAGAAAAGAAAATTTAAAACTAGAGAGCTTGTTCCTCAGTGGAACAAGCTTATGGGGATGGTTCGCTTGATGCAAAGGCTAATCAAGCAATCCAAGAGGTTAAGAGGTCAGGAAAACTGACTTGGTGGGTCTGAATATATAATGGAGAGGCCTGGGGATGAATTCCTGCACTTTCAATGTGGAAAAAATAGATTTCAGAGTCGCGACCGTACAAGAGGCTTTTGGGACCTCACACGAAGCTTTCTGGACTGTACAGCAAGGATGGTGACCTCACAGGGTAGATTTTGGACTACACAGGGGCTGTGGAGAACCGCACAGCCTGTGTGCAGTCCTTGATTGCCCGTGTGCGGTTTCAGTGTCTGGTTTCATCGATTTTTGCCTTTTTAACCCGTTTCAACTCTATTTTTTGTAATTCCAATTGTGTTGTGCTCCGTATTCAATCTCGGATGATCTAAGGATGGTTTAGAGGCTTGAGGGATGGGTCCTGGGTTCTGAGGCTCAGATTTCCAATTTTTAGGATTTTGGCGATTTTGGCTTCCAGAGGTTTGTTTACTGAGCCTAGGCGCTTCTAGGGTTCAAATGCATATTGGAGGGTTCACAGCAGTGCCTGTTGTATTCAGACAATAATAGTGGTGGATCGTCACCTGAAGCAACTGCAACGACCTCGCTGAAAGAAAGCAATGAAATCACGCACATTCCCTTAATTATTAAGGATGAGATTAAAGGTTTATTAAGGCCAAAATATCATAACATGCAAATGGCCATCCTACATAACCTGCAGCAATTTCAAGAGATGATTATGGAGGTAACAAAGGCCTCTGCATCCTGCGATGATACCATCGATCCGCCATAAACGACTCTTGTTTTTCATATCATATATTGAGGTACATTGCTACTTTATAAATGAGTGTACTTTTTTATTGTATCGGATTTTTTTTATTTTATTTTTTTAATTGGAATCTATCAAGTTTCTTTTTCATTCTATCGGATAATTTTGTATTATTGTATTAATTTTAAATAATATATTTCAGAATTATTATTTTATATAATTATTATATTTAATTGTCATTGCTTTTATTATGATGTAGTTATATGATATTAATTTGTACTAAAAAATTTTGCATATTATTATTTTGAATAAAAAAAAGTCCATATAAATTAACTACTAAATATTTTAGTCGCTAATAGTCACTAAACATTTTAATTTTTAGATTTATATGAACTTTAGCTACGGATTTGGCAGCTAAAAAAATAGTATCTAAATGGCGACCAAAAGTATCTAGTCTCTACCTAATCGCTATAACCAATTGCCTCAGTCATGCATCCAATGAAATTAGCGACTACTTTTATTGTTTACCAAGTAACTTTTTTAGTCTCTAATTAGCGACCAAATTTCATGTACTTTCAAGTTAAAGACTAATGCTCTCGCTAAAAAAATTTAGCGAGAAGACATTTAGCGACTGAGTATTTTAGTCGCTAACACAAATTAGCGCTAAAATAATGCTTTTAGCGATTACAAAAACGTATGTTTCTGGTAATGTTAGATTTAGGTACCCAACTGAGATTGAGTCTTTTGGGGTTAGCAGAGATATGTCCTAATCTACTGTGTGCACAAACCTTTTTTCTCATGAGTACAATATTCATAAGCATGATCAGATTGGTTACAATATAAACAATTAGCATTTTGATTTGAAGATGATCTAGTTTCAACTTTAGATGACTAAATGTGACTAGATGTATTCCTAAGATGTGTAACATATGATTTAGCATTTAACTCCTTTTTCAATTGATCAATGCATCTTGTCAAATTAGATCTCTCAAACTCCATTCTAAAAATGATTAAGTTGTTTAGACTCAACATCTCCTTTTGCTTTTCATTTTCATATTTCAAGATCTCATTTGACTCAAATAGTTGTTCATTATTTTTAATAGCATTTGATAAGTCTTTGACTGATTTGTTCAATTTTTGCAAGTAAGAACTCATTTTTCATGTTTTAAACATGTAAGGCAATCTTCTTAGCAACAAGATCATTGTAATTTGTCTTTAGGCTCAGGTATTTCTTTCTCATGATTCTATATTCTTTATAAATCTCAGCAAAGGCACCAAATATTTCATTTTCATCATCATTAATTGGATAAGATAGGTTTATCTCATTCTAGATTTTTTATTCTGGCTTTGTCTCTATCTGGTCGTCTATTTTAGCCGTCAGACATAGGTTAGCTACTTCTTCCTCATCTGATTTTTCATCTTCTTCTAATGATGATGCTTCACTTCCACTCCAGGTTGCTATAACGGCTTTGCCTTTCTTTTTCTTCTTTTTGAGCATTGGACAATTTGGCTTAATGTGTCCTGGTTTGTTGCATTCGTAATAGACAACATTAGACGTCTTATTTTTAGCAATCTCCATTTTAGATAAGGTGGTCTTCCTGAATGGTCTTCTGGCTTTCTTTCCACCTTTCTTAAATAATCTCTTCATTTTCTTTGCTAAAGTTGCCATCTCTTCATCTTCCTCGGTGCTAAAACTATAGTCACTTGAGTCTACTATAAGAGTGATCCCTTTCTTCATCTTGTCATCTGATTTTGAATTCTCATCTGATTGTCTTTGTGAGATCATCATTTCATGAGTCATAAGAGATCTGATTAGCTCATTATAAGTGTAGACATTAAAGTCTTTTGCTTCCATTAGCACAATGACTTTAGATTCCCAAGCTTTGGGTAGTGACCTCAAAAGCTTTTTCACTTGCTCCGCTTCGGTGAAGTTTTTTCCAAGAGATCTTAACTTGTTCATAATATTAGTGAACCTAGTATTCATCTCAGCTACAATCTCATTTTGTTTCATTTGGAATATTTCATATTCACTCAAAAGGAGATTAATTTTAGATTCCTTGACTTGATTTGTGTGAACCCTGAATTTCACACCGTCTGAACCCTCGAACATGAGATTAAGCCTCGAAAACTGAAATGGGTAAGAAAGGGTCAAAAAATATGACGAACCGGCCCCGTCTGACCTGGAGGACCGCACAGGGCTCTCCAGAGACCGTACATGCCCTGTGTGGTTTCGCACAGGGCTGTGCGGAACCGCACAGGCCATGTGCAGTCCCAAACTAGGCCTGTGTGGTTCCTCCTGCTCCGTGTGGTCCGTCTTTTCCTGTGCGGTCCCAGAAGCTTCGTGTGTGGTCCCAGGAGCCCTGTGTGCGGTTTTGAGCTTCAGAATGCAAAATCCCACATCGAAAAAACGTAAAAACTTCCCTAGCTGTTATTCCTATATAAACTATCCCTCCCAACTCACTTCTACAGAACTCAACACTCAAAACTAGCTAAAATCAAGCCTAATTGGTTAAAAGCTAGCCCTTTTTTTAAAGGCTTAGTTCGAAAAAAGTTGCCTTTTAGTTCAAAGCTCTGTTCTTGTGGGGTGGTTATTTGTGGGTTCTCTCAAGCCAGTTCGAGAGAGTCCTAAGAGCCGTCCGAGTAGCCATTAGGAGGCTTTGGTTCTGCCGAGTCAAGTCAAGGTGGAATTGCGATCCGGTCGCCCGCTCCGTCCATACGTCCCGAAGCCTCATCATCAAAAGGTATTTATTTTCTTCCTTTTTCATTTATTTATTTATTTGTTTTGAAGTTTTGTTTGCTTTCTTTTGTTTGCTTTTAGTTTTCTTTTAGCTTAGTTTCTTTTATTGCTAGTTTTCTTTTAACTTAGTTGCTTTCATTGCTTTATTGTTATTTCCCTTTTGCATGTTCTCCTTTTCTTTTATCCCCTTTCTTTTAAGTTCTTTTGTTATAGCTTAGTCATTGCTTTCCCCTTTCCCATAATATGATCCCCATTTCTTCAATCCCTTTCTTTTAATCACTTTAAAGGCATGTTAATTAGAATCTGAATTAATTAACTTGTTTCAATTGAATCGATGCACTTTTATTTGTTAATTAAAAACTGACCTA
>CATKHJ011030852.1:0-28471 GCA_949750685.1 Vernicia montana
ATATATATATATATATATATATATATATATATATAATTTATTATAATAAAAAGTTAGTTAAATCAAAAAACCAATCCCAACCCAACCCAACTCAACCATATAATATATTATATTATATATAATAATTTTAATATATATATATATATATATAAATAATATATTATTAATAAATATATACATAATATGTATAAAATATATATATATTTTTTATTATAATAAAAAAAAAGAAAAAAACAGTGAAATCGATAAACCGAACCGAATTTTTTCGGTTTAATTCAGTTCGATTTTTACTATAAATTCGATTCGATTCAGTTTTAAAAAAATATAATTTTGATTATTTCGGTTTGGTTTGATTTTAAACTGAACCGACCGAATACTCACCCATAGTATAATCACATCTTTATTTTCAACTTCTTAAACAATTGTTCTTACAAAAAATCTAATCATACACTTGTTATAACCAACTACACGGTAATTATTTCTATTTCCAATTATTTCAAAATTCTTCATGATATAAACGTGTCCTTCTCGCAAAATGTAAAACCACACATGAATATAATTTGCCTCGGGGAAATTTTTTTTTTTTTAAATCCATCAATTATAAATTCTCAAATAAAACAAACAAATGGAAATTTTTAACATAATAGATGAATTTAAAAAAATGAAAATTAATTTTTTAAAAAAATTACCTTCACATAAAAAATAATCATATCAGTGCTAATGAAATCTTGATTATTGACGAATTTGACATCTGAAAGTCGGAAAACTCTAACTTTAATATTCCAATCATCTTTATTCGAATTTAGATTTTCAATCAAACAATATTTATCATCACTTTTAGCTAATAAAATAACAATAACAAACACTTCACCTAAACATATTGAAGTTTTGATGGATAAATCTTTAAGTAATTTCATGAGTTTTTTAACAGAGAAAAAAAAAACCTATTTATAGTGTTCAAATCACTTGTCTAAGAATACTTATTCAAATTTAAATGTTTAATTAATAAAATAATTATATTAAAAATCCATTTGAATTTATGTTACAAAAAACTTTTAAATGCAAATATCATTAATTATGGAGAATTTTAATTTTGCAACTGATTTTTGTAATCACATTTCATAATTTAAATTATGTTTTTGAATTTTATTATAATTACAAAATTGTGATATTTATCTTTGGGTTTTTTTAAAATAAATTTAAATTTTATTAATCGTCAATAATTGAATATAAATTTCAATAAAAAAAAAGACTTAACATAGAATCGACTACTCTAATAAGAGCAAACTGATTCATATATCGTAAATGTTTAACAGAACATCCAACTACCACATAGTTGATTTTGAAAAACTGCAACTGTAATAGTGGAACAATGTGACAAACCACTATCCTCTTTGCGAGCATCTGAAACATAACAGTGCACAAACATACCACTAGACTCATAACAAAAAAATAATTTCTAACAAGGGAATACATAACAAAATTTCCAATAAGAGAAAACAAAATAATATAAAAAATAAAATAAAATATAATCTAACACAAAATAATAAAATGAAAAGTATCACTATAACAGCAGTAAGCACAAACCCACACACAAGTATATGGTAAAAACGGAGATGAGAAGGCGATGGCGGAAGCAATGAGGCAAAGAACGAGATAGAGCAAAAGAAGTGTCGAGCGATGGTAGATAATGACGCGTAAGTAGAGGACGGATGAGTGAAGCCGGTGGTAGATATGGCGACAACAGCAGGAAAGAGACTATTTATATCAAATCTAACAGAAGATATTTGAATCATCGATCAAAAGAGAAGATCAACGGTGGTTCAAAAAATAAAATTTAAGGGAGAACTAAAAGAAAAAATGAGAAAAAAAGACAGTTATAACTTTATTATCTTTGGAGTTAAATATATGATTATTATATAATTTGCTGCTACTTCAAATAATTAATCTTTTTTGTTTCAAAGATCAAAGATATCATTCTAATATTATGAATATTAGATATCTTTATTATCGTTAATCTTTTTTTACTCTTTATTACTTGTTTTGTTGCATGGATATTATTATTATTATTATTTTTTTTAATTTTATGTTCAAGTCTCCTTGTTATATTATTTTTAAAGTCATTTTGTGATATATTTAATTTATAGATAAGTGTGAATTTATAATCGTCAAATATCTCATTTTTAATTTTAACCGTTAGATGAAATACTGTTAACTTATTAAAATAATGATGTTAACTTTTGACATTTACCCTACTACTTGTTTTGAGATTTCTTCTCAATTTCTGCCACTTTCTGGCTTACCAAACAGCAATCTATTCAAAAAGACAAGGATCTTAACTCTTAAAATTGTAGGAAATTTTACGGCAAGAATTTCTTAAGTAGGAGTTGTTATATCGTAGACCAGGCACAGGCCATCTTATTTAAAAAACTTCTCACATGTTTACGCATCTGTACCTATTTCCATACACATTCACCACGTGTCATTGGAGATTCATCCTAACTCGGCATGCACCGAAAACATTTCCTCCTGATTTTTATCTTCTAGCTTTCTATAAATATAATAATTAAATTGTTACACTTTTTTTTTTTTATATATATCTGTATTTAATTTTTATAATTAAATAATTAAAAAATATTTTCTCTAATTAGATTCATTTAATCGAAATTTTTTATAATATTAATGCGAATTAATAATTCTTTATTAACTTAAGTTGATTCTTTTTGTTTTATATGAAAAAAATTAAAAGAATCTAATAAAGAAATTGAGTGAAAATTAAGAGAAAAATAGAGTGTATAATGTAAAATAGTCCAATTTATTAGTTCACTAAGAAATTAATCATATTCAAATATGTTTAATTATTTAGATAAGAATTATTCACACATTTAATAGTTAAAAAAAAAAAGAAACATTTAAACAGTAAATTATAAAAAAGAAAAAAAAATAAGTATGAACATGTAATTATTATTATTATTATTATTTGAAATGATGAATATGTAATTATTATTATCATATAAATTTATAGATTGCACCATAGAGAAGAAACCTCTTTAGGAGCTTTTTTGAGATTAATTTTACTGATGAACCTGTAAAATTAATAAATTAAAAACAATTCATAAATTAAAAAACTATAGGTTTATAGGTTAAAAACAAAATGTTCATAAGTTATAAACTATAGGTTTATTACACGTATACCTGAGGTTTATATATTATAGTCCATAAATTCATAAATTAAAAAACAGATTCATATGTTAAAAACATGTTTATCAGTAAAAATTATACATTTCATCATTCATAAATTAGAGATTTATCACTATTAAATTATAGGTTCATCACACGTATACTTGAGATTCATAGATTATAGTCCATAAATTCATAAATTAAAAAACAGATTTATATGTTAAGAGCATGTTCATCAGTAAAAATTATACATTTCATCATTCATAAACTAGAGATTCATTACTATTAAATTATAGATTCATCGCATAGTTATAATTTTTGAATGATATTTTGTCTTTTTGCAGTTAATAATAAAAAATATATATATTAAATTTATTATATATAGATCAAAACTGAAACAATAATAAATAAAATTAATGAGATAAATTCATATAAATTTGATTGTTTAGAAATTTATTTGATTAACAATTATATATATATATATATATATATATATATATATATATTATTTTTGAGATTTTATAAAATTTTATTTTTACTGGAAAAAAAAAGGAAGAAAAGAAAAAAGTATTAGATATTTACTTGGAATCGCAGTAGATTCACATATTTAATTATTGCAGAACAAAAATTGAAACAATTAAAATAAATAAATAAGAATCTTCCCAAATTTAAATATATATATTTTCATTTAAAAAAAAAGAAAATTAGGAGATTTCATTAAAAAAAAAAAAAGGAAATTAAAAACTCAAATAAGAGCGCATAAATTGGTATGTAAGATGAATAAGATTTGATTTCGAATGACAGTATTGTAAATAAAGAATATAAAGGAAATGTGAATAAGTGTGCAAAAATTACAAAAATAATAAAATAATACTACGCTGATACTCAGATCCACAATGCTACATTTGCCCTTAAGTAGCAAGAAATAATGTAGATCTGAGAACGATCTACTACGGGCATTAGGAAATTATTGCCGTAAAATTTCCCACAATAATTTCCATTTTCCAGTTCTCATTATCGCTTCAAAAACCTGAAAAGCCTAATTGGATCTCGCAATCGGTGCCAGCTTAAGCAAAAAAATGGGATCTTCGTTTCCCACACCCATCGCCAGAGTAGTTACTGAGATATTTGTTGGCCAAAGTAATTTTTTGCTGCCCATTTCGCTAGAAGCATATGAAGCTATTAATTCCTTGTAAAGGGATCTATACTCAGTTTTCTATTGTGGAAAAAAAAGGCTAATTTGATAGTGGAAACATGTCTCTAAGATCCAATTCTTATGGTGTTGTTGTATATATAACGTCAAGCATCATTGTCACACTTTTTTTTTTATTGTTGATTCTATAAATTATTACACTTCTTTTTCTTTGTTTTTTCCCTGTGTGTGATTAGAACCTGACTTTAGTTTACAATTTATGGGTTTTGTGTGGAACGGTGTAGATCACAGTGACGGACCCATTGTATCCTGTAAAATTTCCATATATCCGTGTCCCAAAAAAAAAATAAAAATTAATAAGAGTGTATGTTGCCCCCATTTATAGAGTATTGTTTCTCTCATTATATAATTTGTAATATTTTATCAAAAAAATAAACTTACTTTTATATATTTTATCAATAAAAACATTAAAAGTATATATAGAGAGAGATTTATTTTTTTTTTCTCGTTCATTTCATTTGATTTTTAATTTTCTCTTTTATATTTTCTTTTCTCATCTTCTCTCTTTTACTTTTCCTTTCACATTACTCATAAAAAAATTTTCTTCATTTTTTCACTCTCTCTCTCTCAAATCATTTCATTCACTTTTTACTTTTTTTTTTTTTTTTTCCTTTTCATATGTTATTGGAACTTGAAAGAAGACAAAGTTATAGACTACAAGCAATAAAAAAGACAAAACTTATATAGAGTTATATAAAAATCTTCTATTTTCTCACCACCAATGTTAATTTTCAAATTTCAATCTTTTTTTTATTTGTCTAATTATCTCAATTATGAAAAGATTAAATTTGACAATGGAAATATTATACAATGATATCAAATATATGAATACAAAGAGAACAATTGTAATAATTTAGAATACATATAACTATATCAAATATGAATTTTAGATTTTTTTAAGTCCACTAAAATATGTAGTTTACTTTGACAATTTATTTAATAGTATTTCATGTTTATATTTATTATTTATATATATTTTTGTAATGTTTATCATGTTTATCCTCTTTTAAGATAAATATTGGATCCGTTCTTGTAGATCATGATTTATAAATTGGTATGGTTCTTACAATGTTATGCAAAATTATGTAATACTATATTTGCTGAGAGTTGACGAAAACATTCAAAGATTTCTTGATTTAATTAAGATGGAGAAAGAAAGCCTTAGAAACAATTCCCTTTTTTAATTTTATTTCTTTTTCAAGTTAAATATTTACCTATTATTAAAAATAAAAATACAGATTTATAAATAAATCAGAAGTACTGTAACAAGAGCCTTATTCTTTTTGTGTTTTGGGTCATTTATTTGCTGTTCTATTCGTGCTAATAATTTTTCAAATTGTGGACAATTAATGAAAATTTGAAACTGAATATAGAATTTTAATTCTTTTTGTAACTGAGTTTGAATTCTTTACTACAAACGGCAACTGATAATAATTCAAAAGATTGTGGGCCAGCTGTATAGTGTTTCAATTCTTTGAATTCTTTTTAGGATAATCACTCAATTTCTCCAGAAGTTATTGTTAATATTCAATTAGGTTCAAAATATCTTTTGAATTAATTTAAAACAATAATTTTATTTTGATTTTAAAAGGAAATGTGTATTACACAATACTTTTGGCGGGTGAGAAGTCAAATTTAATAAATAAAGAATAAAAATTAAAAAAAACAAAACAAAAATTGCAAAACAAAAAATACAAAATACAAAAATAAACTGGAAAATACAAAATCAGTTTATTTTACTATGTTTATAACTATACGAATGAATAATTAATAAAGCTAATAAAGGTCTATTGCTAATCTAATGCAAGCCTTTGTTTCTCATTCATTAGCAGATCAGGGCATTGAGCAACTTCATAACTTCAAAGCTACCTAATAGCTAAAGAACTTAAATAAAGCTTTTTTTATTATTATTATTTTTTTTTATCAAAGAGCTTAAATAAAGCTAAAAAACTATATATATATATATATATATAATTCTTTCAATAATACATGCATATATATATTTTTATATTATATTTAATTATTTAATTATTTAAAATAATTAAATATTTAAAATTTATTATTATGTTTATTTTTTATAATTTTATATTTAAAATATAAATTTAAATTCATAATAATGCTAAATTCCAAATGATTATTTAATCAAACTGACAATTTAACAAATATTGCATTTTGAAATCACCCAATATAATAATAGGCATTTATGAACAAATTTAATTGGATTTAATGTTGATATTTTTATATTCTTTAAAAACTTTTATTAGGTAAAAACTAAAAAGAGAGGAGCAATTTTTATCCATTGATGAAAGCTCAAAGAATGAGCAAAAATGGTGGTATGTAGTCTTGTTAGCGGGTCAAGTTGATTTCACATTGATTCGCTTTTAGTTCAGGTAGAGAGAATTGAGTTTGAGTTTGAATTTAATTAGAAAAGCCAACTCTTGCCCCACCTGGATTTTGATTCCTCGGATTAGGGTTTTTTCACATAATTGTTCTTTTTGTTGTCTCTTGATTCCCTGTTGCTGCTGCCATGTTACTAAGTTAACAACTTTCTTTATTATAAAAATATAATTCTATACTCTTGTAAGCCCACAATCAATCTTTTATCTTTAATTTTTTTAACTTCTGGTTTTTTTTTTTTTTTTAATCGACTACTGTACCCATTAAACACCACCTACTGTTTCTGTGTGCTCTTCTTCCTTTTCAATGGCCGCCCTTTTTTTTTACTCAACTTGTGCATTGTTTAATCTTGATATTTGTTATGCAAATCTTTTAATGGTGATTGAAAAATGTAATTGCTTTTGAACTGGGTTTCCATTTATGGATACTTTTAAAATCTACCCAGATTCCATTAGCTTTTGGGATTTGCTATTTTGCAGCATTGTAGTTTTCTTTTTCTTTTTTCTTTTTCTGAGTTCAAATTCTTTCTTGGGTATTTGTTCTCTACTTAATGATTTAACTAATGTGAGCACTGATGCCTATATTGGACTTGGAAGTTCATTTTTCTCCTGTTTGAAATCTATATTTTTAATATTGTTTGTGTTCTTTCACCAGTCTATTATTTTTTGTTTTTTTCCTTTATTTTAACCGGGCAAGGAGTTCTTAGCAAATTGAATGTTACATTTTGTGCATTTTGACATACATATTTGTTTCTTCTGTCTTCTTTTTTTTTTTCCAGGGTGCTGAAACCAGAGAGCAGTGAGTGGTTAGGAACATTATATGTGTTTTCCCCTGATTTCATGTACTGTTGAAGATGACCATTAAGCATAGAGAAAGCATTCAAAATTTTTCACAACAGAAGAAAGTTTTGGTTTTTGATGAAAAAAAGGGAGAATTGAGTGAAACAGCAGATACAGAATTGCTTCAGGTATCTAATGTGCAGCACAAGTTGTGGAAGACATTGTGGCATTCTGCTTCACATCAACAGCAAGTTGCTAAGCATGGCCGAAATGTTGAACAATTTACTCAGAACAGAGGAAAAGTGGAGGATAAAGGAGATTATTCAAACAAAGAAATGCAACTAGATAACGAGCATGTGAATGGGGAAAACAAAACTGATGGAAACAATGATCATTTGTTGATTCTTGCTCATTCTGCTGAACTCATGTTGGAATCTGATAGCTTAGATGGTACTCATGGGAATGATCAAAACCATGAAGGTTAGTGCTTTAGAGTTTGTTAAAGTCTGAAATGAATTTTAATTTGGTGGGCATTTAACTGATGTTATGCCAATAGTTATGTAATCAGGACTGCACATTACTACAATGGTTCAACATTCATCAGAAAGTGTAAGCCATGCCACAGTTGCAGGTCAGTTGTACTTATCCTATTCAATTTTCACATTATCTGTCTTTAGTGTTTTGCTTATCTAGCAACCCCTTCAGATTATAAATCTCCTGGGAAACAACTTGAAAGCTCACCTGTTATTGATTGTGTGAGAATTGAAGAGGATGGATTCCAAAGGGGAGGAAGAACAGCACGATTGAGTCAAATTCGACGTCAAGCTCGACTGAAGAGCAATTTGTTGGCGCAAAAGAAGATGGAGGATTCAACAGTTGAGCATTTGCAAGGGAATGTCAGACTGAGTCAAATTCAACATCAAGCTGGGTTCAAAGATCATTCTCTACTGCAGGAGAGGATGCAGAAGTATTCATGTGGAGATTCACAAGGAAGAATAGTTCGTTTGAGTGAATTGCGTCGACAGGCTCGATCGATATGTAACTCATTAGTGCAAGAAACAATTGAAGATCACAAGCACTGGCATTTGGATTGCCAAACCACTGAAGGTATACTTTCTAGGAAAGTAATTGAAGGAATTACAGGAAAGCATGTTTAAACATAGTATTTTTGTTTTTTTAGCAGATGCAGTCTTGAAAAAACTGTCTCTCGGTCATTTTGCACTTAATCCTATCCTACAATGCTCTTTTAAAATCTTTGGTCTATCCTAATGTTTAAACTTACTAATAACTGCACGGTCATTTATGTCTTGTCAATCTGCTGCAATTTGTGCCAGATGATGAGAAAAAGAGGATCATTGCAGATATATTTGGAGAAGAAGATGGCTCCAGAGCAGGTTAGCCTTGTTATTTCTCATCATAGCATTAAGATCTTATGAATTTATAAGAGTTTCTAAATTGCTTTAAATTCTATTTTAGTTTCTTGTTTATCATTGTTTGTGCATTCTTTACTCAAAGAATTGTCAGGGTAACAAATTATAATTCATGAATTAATAATAAACTTAAACATGTTGCCCTGAAATAATATATGATAGCATCTTCTCTTGCCTTACAGACTCTGGCATGGAAAGTGAAATACTAGTGTTGGATGGTATGGCTGCAGCCATATTAATCTGTGTAAAAATCTGCCAAAAAGCTGAAATGTGATTTTATTTATTTGAATTTTATTTGTCAGTCTTAGATAGGTTGGATTCTCAATTTTCTTAACTTGCATTTTCAGATTTTGAAGTTGCAGATTGCCCTCTACCAGAGGTAGATATTATGCATGATTATAATGCAGTCAATCAATATGTACCTTTAATTGATTTGCATATGATATGGACTCAAATGGAAGTGTTCAAGTGGATCCATTTTCTGGGGTTGTTTATAAACGATTCACTCATGGACGAAAGAAGAAGGTCCACAAGATAAACACTAACTAAAGTCAAGCAGTAGCAGTTGTAGGATTTTATGTTCAATGCATTTCCTTTCTTGTTGTGGTTAGTTATGTTTTACTTTATGTTAGTGGGTCACTTTTTCTTTTTATGGGTTAAGTTGTGGGAAATAAGGCTTAGTGGGGCATTAGTTACTTGATCAGTTATTTTATCTATGTATATAAAGTTTTAGAAAATGCATGAAAAGATAAGCAATATTTCCTCAAATTTTAAGTTACTGCAGAAGAGATCGAAGGGTTCTCTCACAACGAGCCCTTAAATTCCTATTGTTAAAAATAGGTAAAAAGGGTAGGAAATCTACCAAATACCTAGCTTTAGAGGATCCAGTTCTAGATCCTCCAGAAGAAGAACCTGTAACTCGATCCCAATTAAAGGGCCGTAACAGCATACTTAATTAACATGTATGCTTCCTGTTTTTAATTATTGTACATGACAATATTGGTGGTTTGACCCATAAGTGGACTAACAATATAACTTTTATTACAGTGAGCAATGAAGTTCAGGGAAAAATTATCTCAGTGAGAGGAAGAATGCGATTAAGTCAATTAAGACGTCAAGCTCGTCTGGGGAATGCTGGAACCATGGATAGTGGTGATTACGCTTATTTTTCCTATCAATACATTAAATATTTATTACTTGGAAATTTTTCCAAACTCCTTTTCAATTTTTTGGCAATTTGGAGGATATCCTGGGAATTCAAAGTGTTAGGCTTGTCAATCTAATGAGGTGACTTTCATGTATCAGAAATAAGAGTTGGAGGGTGGGTTGGAGAGGAAATGCTCCAAAAGCTAGTTCTAGGATTCCATGAAACCTGCATCAGTCATCACATACGTGATTGATTCAGTAAAGCAAGCGAATGTGAAAATAATCACATTAATAATCTTTAGTCTTAAAGTGGATTGGACTAGCTTTATGATCAAAGTGCTTGTCTCGTACCTTAAAAGGTTAAAATCCCATCCCTTTAGATATTTCTAATGTACAAAAGAAAGAGTGGATTGATTTGAAGCAAGAGGAGTTTTTTTTTTTTTTTTTTTTTTTGCCCAAAGCAAGAGGAGTTGTTAAGAAGAATCTGGCTTTTGCTAATTGTCATACTTTGATCCCTTGGAGCACGTGCATGAGGCACATCAGAACCTTATGTTTTCTAGATATTTTTTAACAGCATACTCTCACCAAAAATTACAAAATCAAATCTTCATATTGTAGGACCTACTTTGCCTCGAATTTTTAAGATTACTAATATTAATAGGGTAATTTTCTTGATTGAGTTTTGTGATTTGCTTACTGCAATATTTACTCTGAATAAGAATTTGAACTGAAGCCATTTTGCAACTTTTCATGGAAATGCTATCATATTCCAGTATGTTTCTGAAATCTAGTTTGTGATTTGGATGCTGCTGAACAGAATGTAATTGTACCACAACTGATAAAGGTTAAAAGGAAGCCACTGTCACGTGTCCCAAACTCAAGCAATGGAAGGAGAAGCCAAAAGTAGCACAATTAGCCCTCATGGGTTTACACTAGTAGATATTTGACACAGTTTACAGGATGAGTTTTTGATGTTTTTTGGGATGGCACGTATTAGTAGGAATTTCTTTGTTACACGAATGTGACAGGATAAATAGTCAGGTATCTCATACTTATAGATTGAGCATCAATTGTAATTATGGCAGTATTGATCTACTATAGAACTTTGATCTCTATTAACTAAAATATCTACCTTTAGGTATATTTATTTTGGATGATGGTTATGCTAATGCAAGCAGAACCAATGGCATTTGGCTAGTCTTGTTGTTCAAGATGTTGAAGGTCATTTATTGACTCATATTGATGCTCTTTCAGGTATTGTTTGAACCCAACATCAATTGAGATTGTTTGCTACCTGTACAGTAGTTGCATTAGCTGCACATAAAGTGTGCACAAACTACTATATCATAGAAATCAGAAGTTACAATGAAGATATACAGTAATTTTCTTTATATTTGAAATCATGGAGTATTTTGTACTCAGTTTTTATTTCATTCACTAAAGTTGCATAAACTTGGTGCCATTCTTGTGTGCAAAACAATTACATAAGTTTTGGCTGAATCTTTAAATTTAATCTGCTTAGCAACATCTTTAGTTTCAGAGATGGTTTATTATTTGTTTGAGAGAAGTGTATGTACCTACTATGGCAACAAACAACCCAGCTGTTGAGATCCCCACAATTATCACCAGCTCTAACCGAAAATTTCGAGCAGCATTGTTGATCTTCAGGTAGCAGAGGCATGGGAACAAAATTGAAACATTGACACTCAAAAAAGCACCAATAAAAGCCATTATATAGCCAAAAAATGGAACAGTTAATGCCACAACTAGTGTGCTGATCATAATTGCTGTTCTGATAAGGATACTGAGAGATCTGCTGTTTCCCAAATGAAATGTGTCTTCAATGGCTTTAGCAATTGGAGTAATGATAACTGCATACTTGGTCAAGGGATTTACCAGAGTTGTATATATTGCTATTTTTGCACTTATTTTTCTGATAGGAAGGTTTAATGTCACTTGAGACTTCAAATGCTGTCCATACATAAGGTAGCCTAGAATTGCCATTGATCCATAAGTGAAAGTGCTTGTAACAAAGCATACAAGTAAAACCTGTAATGAGAAAGGGGAAGAAAGTTAGATAGCTGTTATATTCAACCTGTAAGTTACTTGTATCAGCAGCAGCATTTGGTGTGATTGACATGACAGGTGACACAAGACAAATAGTTGTCTTGTTTTACCAGATCTAACAGGAAAATTTAACTGTTTAAAATAATTAAAATCAATCAGTAAATAAAATATTATATTTGGCAAAAAAAAAATATTATATTAAATAAGTAATATAGTGATCCTAAATAATAAAATTTCAAAAAAAATCAACTTATAATAAATACAATATTTTTTTTATTTTTTATTCAGTATTTTTTTTAGAATATAGATTTTATTATCTTATAAAAAAGAAATGATTGTAAAAGATAATAATTCACTCCAAATATAAAATAACGAATAATTATACTTCTTATTTTATCTTATCGAGTTTATTAAATCAAATACATTGTAATTGAAAAGACCAAATCCTACCTTAGAAAATTGGGTTCTATCTTTCATGGAATTGCATAATGTTGGGAAAAGAGCATGACCACAATAACAAAAGGTAAACAAACTTATAGCAGTAGGCAAACCTGCCCAATTCCAAATCAAATCTCCTTCATGATGGAACCCCACACCATCAATTGCACCAACCCACAAAACACAACCAAGCAAAACAACAGAAGCCAAAACCCCACCAGCAGAAACATAAGCCAACATACTTAAACTCCTTAACCATGTTGTTGGCAAAATTACGAGGGCAGTGAGCAGAACAAAGCCCTGTTTGCCTTCAATTTTTAATCCAGCTACCTTAAAATCCATATTTGGAAACAACTTGTTTAGATTATCACCTTCTAGTATTAAAAACTCTACTGCCACTAAATATAGTTCAATATACATAAAAATTGATACTATAGCCCTTCCTTTATATCCAAAAGCTCTTTCCCCTATATCTGGGTATGTTTTAATGACTACTGGATCTGTATCCATACACCTTCTTAAGAGTAACCCTGTATACCAACTCAAAATTGCTACCAGAAATAGAATTATTAAGCTCAGCCACCCTCCTTCAGAAAGTGCATATGGAATTGATAGGATTCCAACACCTGCAAGACAGGGCAATGCTATTACTTTGTTCTGATTAGCAAATGTTAGACAAAAAAAAACTATGGGTTTAAAGCAGTATTTTATTTTATTTTTTGGTTAATTAGGCTTCAAATGTATTCGAACTTGCAATCTTTTTGCCTGGAGATGATTTCAGTGTCACTGATTTGGTATGGATGACAATATACTGATTTTATTCCTAAATATTAAAATTTATATGATTCAATATAACTAATTCGAATTTTACCATTTTATAAATAAATTCTATACTTCAAATTCATTTATACCAAAAGAAGTAAATTAGAATCTTGATAAAGCACATGGAAAGCAAATTCCATAACATAGAATGGAGAGTCATTACAAGAAAAATGAGATCATTGAATTAAATTTATGATAAACAATGAAAATTGGAAATGATTATTTCTTGATATCCTAGCAATGAGTAGATGCATACATACTATATATATATATATATATATATATATATAACAAAACAATGCTCAAGTAATAGAAAGAGAGAGAGAGAGAGAGAGAGAGAGAGTATAGACCAGCTAAGGTATTAATTCCATTAAAACAAGTTCTAAGGAAGGTGGTGCCTTTGACAGGTTCTTGTGGTAGTGAAAGCTGGTTTTGGCTCTCCATTTGCTCTGCTTGTGTAGACAAAAGACCAATTTTGGTTGCACACTATGCTCAATGTTGGTACTTATTATAGAAGTGGGTGAGAGTAATCAATGATGGAGCTAGGGGGCTATGACCCCCCCTAATCTCCAAAATACAAAAAAATTTAGATGTAAAATTATAAAAATTTGATCATATATTGTATTTAACTCCCTTATTTTAGATGAAAATTTTCTTTAAATATATAGAAGTTGACTTAATTATATAATATCACTTGATGTAAATTATGGTCTTAGAAATTTAGTTCTCATAAAAAAAAATTTCTGGCTCTATAAGTGAGAGAAATAATACACTTCTTTTTTGTTTTTTTGAAATAGATACACTTCTTTTAAAAGTCATAAAAGTTATATATTTTTTAATTAGAACTAAATTTATTTATTTTTATTTTTACTTGGTTTAAAACAGGAGATACAGTGAGATAGTGAAGATGAGTAGATAACCAATTCAATCGGTTGGCATTGATCACAATATTTTGTGACAATCTGTATTCATCTCTCCCCCAAAAGGATACCCACTCACATGTCACTACCAGTTTTTTGGGTACTCAATTGTGCCTTCTAATTCAGGGTTTCTTCCCACTGTATACGTATACAATATTGCAATGTCTTTCTGCTTTTACTCACTCATTTTTCTTGCTTATATAACCACTTCCAAGTTCCAAATATTATTTTTTTTAAAAAAACAAAAGTAAAAATACATACTTTAATAAAATTACATGATTTTTTAGCATGTGTATCGGGAAGTAAATTCATGTGCAGTTTAGCTAGCTTACTATATAGGAATGCATGTTCTCAGTGTCACACTCATCCCTTAGCATATATATTAGGGATAGATGTAAACCTGAAGAAATTCTTAGGTGAACTATGTTCATCATCTCAGATTATGAACTATCAATGATGATCTAACACGTAGACGTGTTAATTACAATATAACAGTCCATAATCTGACGTGATAGACTAGGTCTACCTAAAATTTTCTTGTAAAGCTGCTAGACTAACAGAATTTAAACTGAAGAAATTTTTTTTTTCTTCTTTTATTTTCTTTTAAATTTCGGAGTGTTACACGCAATCTCCTCAAAGAATTTATAGTCTGCCTTTACATGACATCTATAGAGTATTTTACTTAAGGATGTGTATAGTCTAGTTCTTCTCTTGTCTTTAGGAGTTTTGTCCTTTCATTTATCCAAAAAAAAAAATTACCATGATTTTAACAAAACATGCTAATTCAAACTATAAAGATAACATAAAATTAAGAATAGTAATTTTCTTGAAGATTTTTCTTAGGAAATAAAGATAGCTGAGTTAAATGCCAAATTTTTATGTTGTTTTCATAAAACTTTTTTTCCCCATTGGTTTTGAAATATTACGGAAAGTATCAAATATCAAAAGAGAGGTATGCAAGAATTGCAATAGGGATATTATAAAAGCTGAAATAAAAATGGAAAATCAATTTTTTTTTTTTTCCTTTTTTTGACTCTAATTGATGTGGTACCATTTTAATAGATTACATTACTACGTCTTTGCAATAATGCAAGTAAAGAGTAAAGACCCCCATATCTTAATCAAGTCCTTAACAAGAGTGAAAGAAAATGAAATTAAAAAATAATAAAAAAAAAAATTCCACTAAATCTTTTTTTTTAAAAAAAAGAATCATTATCCTCATATATATTTTAAAAAATCATAATAAAATTAGCCCCCTACTGATCATACTTTTAAGTTTCGTCTTTTCTGAACTTTATAAACTCATTTACATATAAATAAATATGTTTTAGACTTTTAGTAGCTTTAATATGATTTGTTGCTTTTAAAGAACTATAATTAATAATTTAATTAGTTCCTAATTATATGGTGTGCAACATATCAGAAAAAGATAGGAGAAAATCTCATAATTTAATCACCTTTTAATTTGTGCCCAAATGTAAATCAATTTAAGTTATACTTTAATTTCTCATCATTTTATCTGAAAGTCTAGCGATAATTAAAAAATTAAAATTTCTATTTGTTTAATTAAACCTTAATAAACAAAAGCGATAGAGAATTTAGGGCAAAAAAGTTATAGAAAACGATATTCCTAGTCTCTTGTGAAGTGAAATTAATAGCATCAACCAAATTTATATAAATTATTTGTATACCTTCCTTTTCAGTTAAGAGATGAAGTAACTTTACATAAAAGAAATGATAACAACAAAGCATTTTAAAGCAGTTTACTGCTTTATTCACATAATTCCTCTGATATATATATATATGTGTGTGTGTGTGTGTGTGTGTGTGAATATTGAGAAGATAAGATATGATAGGATCTTAACATTAAGAGAAAGAAAAGAAACTCACTCACTCCCATATAGTATTATTGTCATCAAACAATGAAAGAAAAGGAAGGTTTAACTTTTCTTTTCTTTTTTTTCCTATTTTGTAATAGTCAATAATATTTTTATAAAGTTGAGTTATGTACACATCAACTATGATTAGGTGTCCGAGTAAAATATATTATGAAATTTGTTTGTTTGTTTGTTTTTTATTTTTTATTTTTTTTATTGGAGAGGAAGAATCGAATTTAGATTTATATGCACTTATCATTATATTATATTTTTAATTTAAATTGATGATTGTCAATCATGTGTGGTTTGATTGATTTTTTCATCATTTTTAAGACTATATTTAGTATATCGCAATTAATAGCGTAATGTAATGAAAATTACATTACGTGTTGGATTAGTTTATTTGGTTATGTAAAAAATTTTGAATGCAATTTAATGAGTATTATATTATTAATTCTTCATACTTTAAAAAATTAATGATTATTACATTCAAAAAAATATATATTACCCATTACATTTCTCATTTGCTATTTCCTATTTTTTTTTTACAATAATTTTTTTTCTTTCTTTTTGTTGCAATAATTTTTTGAATGACATTTTTCCTTTTTTTTTACAATAAATATTTTTTACATGGCCTGTTTTTTTTTTTATGAATTATTTTTTTATTATTTTAAAAAAATTTAATGATCTGTTTTCTTTTTTTTTAGCAATTTTTTTATTGGCCTAATTTTTTTTACAACAAAACATTTTTAGTTATTAGTTTTCTTTTTTACAACACAATTAATACTTTTCTTTTATACCATAATTAATACTTATCATTTCTTTTTATCATATTAATTTTAATATAATTAATTAATTTAAATAAATATAATTTAAAATTCAATATCTTATTTTGATAATTATAAAATAATTAATTATTTCAATCATTACATTAGATGATTATTTCATTTACACTTTTAAATAAAGTAATATAATGCTTATTACATTACATTACATCTTCATTATATTGTATTTTTTATTCAATTACATAGTTAATTAAATTATGTCATACCAAACGTAGTCTAAGGGTAAAAAAAGTGGGAGGTTTCAGATTCGAATCTTCCAAATCATAAAAAGTAATCACCAATTTGATGAGATATGTTAAATGGAAACGTTACCCTACATTGTATAGCCTACAACATTATTTCGATCCATGGAAACTCCCTAGTATAAAAAAAAAAATTTAAATTGATGATTTCACATTCCTATCTATTAATTAATGTTGTTTAAACCATGGTTGTTAAATCAAGACTGATTCAATCGGTTCAATAAAAAAAATCGAGAATCAATCTGAGTTAATTAGTTTAACTAATAATGATCAGACCATGTTTAGTACTCGATGACCCGGACTGGGTTTTCCAAGTCAAACGGATTTTTGGCTATTTTTTTTTTTTAATTTAAAGGTCATTTTGTGCCAAAATAAAATCTAAATCATCTTCTTTTTTAATTAATTTTTTTTCTTCAATATGGTTATAACATATGACCAGCTTTATACAACTTCCAACAATTTATTCTCAACATAACCTTATGACAGATTCCCTCATAAAATAATAATATATTATTTAAAAAATTATATAGTAAAATTAATTTTTAATAACCACTTCTAACATAATTAATAGTAAAATTTAAATATATTATAAAATAAATTTAAATTTTTTAGCCCTAAAAAATTAAATTTCTCTCATTTTTATTTACACAAAAAAAAATTAATTACTTTTAAAACTCTTATTACCTATTATTTTATTACTATCTTAAATACTAAAATCATTTTTATATAATTTATTAAAGAAAATTTTTTATATTCAAATTTATTTCAAACTATTCTATTAAATTGTTTATAAAATTTATGTTTTTTTTTATATTATATAATATTAATTTAATTATTTTCAGTTTAATTTTCGTTGGATCTCAATTCAATATTTGACTTGTGATCTTTTATCTCTACCGGTAGGGGTGAGCATTCTGTCGGTTCGGTTTAAAACCGAACTGAACTGAAATAACTGAAGTAACCGAAATTAATTTTTTTTATAAACCGAACTGAACTAAAGTTTTAGTAAAAACCGAACCGAACTGAAAAAATTTGGTTCAGTTTGACAGTTTTTTTTTTTTTATAATAAACTATATATATATTATTAATAATATATTATATATATATTAAAATTATTTTATATATATATATATATATATATTTTAAAATTTTGGTCAGTTCGATTCAAACTAATTTTTTTTTATAAAAATCGAATCGAATTAAAATTTAATTCAATTTTTTTAAAAATTGAACCGAACCATTAAAAAATCAAACTAAACTGCATCAAATCAATTGATTCAATTCGATTTCAATTCAATTTTGCACACCCTATTTACCGGTTTGAAAGGCAGGCGGATTTGAAAACATTGCTTTATTTGTTTTCATAGCTAGCATTCATCTTTTCTACACGATGACTCAACTTTAGCAATACAGTTCCAGCCACGTAATAAATGTTTTTTTTTTTTTTGAAACTACGTAATAAATGTATTTGGTAATATTAATTTCATCTAGCTTAAATCAATGGATCAATTAATTTAGAATGGACTAATTAAAGTCAATTTGAAGGTAATTTACCAAAAAAATAATCTGAATTTTGTGGCTTTTCGATATAGCGAACATTTAATAAAGCTTTTCAAAAAAAACATTTAATAAATGTTTTTCTAAATTTCTAATACAGTACTATAAAGTATATTAATTTTTTAGCACATGCATTCCACATGGTATCTATTCTTAATGGTGTGAACATAAATACTTTTTTATATATAAATTAATATATTAACGTAAGTACGTAACTCACATATTAAAAAAAAAAAACTCTAACTATATTGTGTTATAAAATTTTATATAGCTAAAATAATATAAAGAAAAGATGAATTTCTATTTAATATGCTCTTTCTTTAAATTTAATTATTATTATAATCAAATGGAATGCTTAACATATAAATATTAATTTAAATGGATATAATTGAAATATATTAATATACATTTGCAATAAAACGTATGGCTGGTGGAATATTGAAGAGTTAATTTCGAGTGTTATCAGAAGATAATATGAAAAATCCAAGGGACAGAGGATCAATGCATGACTCATCGTCAATAAATATTTTTTTAGACAACTAAATATTTATTAATTGATAAAATAGAACAATATAAAATTATGAGATCTTACAATATTGTAATTCCTCAAAGTTAATATAAAAATAAATTAAGAATACAAATAAAAATAGTAACAATCTCAACTTAAAAGATTGAATCGTACTCGACGGTAAATAATAGTCAATTTTCAATTATTCTTATCGTCTTTCTGTGAATTCGATTTGAACACCAATAAATATAAATTCGACGCTAAAAATAAAATTTGTAATTCTAATTGAGTTATTGGCCAAATAATAAACAAATAAAAAAAAACATTCACCATAAATGGGATAAAAAAAAAGACAAATAAACAAACCCCCAAAAATGAAATAAATATAAAAAAAAAAAAAAAAAGAGTTGTTCAAAAAATGAATAAATATGAATATTATTAAATAATAAAATTAAAACTAGAAAAAAAAAATAGAAGATAATGATTCACCATCAACCAAAAAAATATCAAAAACATTACGAAAAAGAAAATATTTTAGAGTCATCAATAAAGATTTTTCAATTTCATCATTAGTCAAATTTCTAATTTGATAGAAGAAATTATTAGATTTTCGAACATAATAAATTAATAACATTGATCATCAATAAAGATTTTTCAATTTCATCATTAGAGTCAAATTTCTAATTGATACTAGAAGAAATTATTAGATTTTCGTACATAATAAATTAATAACATTACTTAGCGATGTGGATTATGCAAGAAAGTTTTCATTCATTAATTCATTCCTTTCGCGGAAAAAAAAAAAAGCTTTCATTCATTGCATCATTAGAGTCAAATTTCTAATTTGATAGAAGAAATTATTAGATTTTCGTACATAATAAATTAATAACATTAATTAGCGACGTGGATTATGCAAGAAAGTTTTCATCCACAATTGTATAAAAAAAAAAAAGTTTTCATCCACAATTGTATAAAAAAAAAGTTTTCATCCACACATACACCAAGAAATTAGTAATTTTTTTCATCAGTCTCACTATAATTTAAATGGTAATTTTTAGGTACCAATTTACAACATTTAATCATTTTTTATTCTTAATAATATAAATAAAATAAGAGGGCTTCTATGGTACACCCAATGTACTATACAGTGACAAGTTTATCGTGCATTTGTGCCATTTTTTAATAATATTTCAATGTACCGTATACTATAATCTTCAGATTTTTACCTCTTTCTTCTTCTTCTTCTTCTTCTTCTTCTTCTTATTATTATTATTTCCATTATCTATCTCTCACAATTATCAAATAATGAGAATTCTATATTTATAGATGAATATCGGTCTATTTTTCTTATTCTTCTTCTTCTTCGTTTTCTTCTTCTCCTTCTTCTTCTTCAAATCTAGTCGGCGAACGCCATTTGATTAAGCCAAGCTTTGTTCTCTATCTATCTTTTCTATCGTGCCGACGAACGCCATTTAATTAATAGCAAGGGAGACTTGACAATAAATTTACTTAAGTAATTCTTTACAAATGGGAGGTAGAAGCTATATCTAGTATCCCAATAAGAGATGAAGCTAATTATTAATTATTTAAAAAAATAAATTAATTTAAATTAAATATCAAAACTACGTCACAACTATTTGTGTCCCTCTAATTATTTTCATATACCTCTCATATAAAACTAATTATACATGTGCTAGATTGCTGATTTAATCTGTTTAGCCTAAAAACTCAATGACACCATTTTAATAACACTATCAACAAAGGACTTGAATTTTCAATAGATTCAAGTAAGTTTATATCTTATAAATTTGTTAAATTTTACTTTTTTATTTTATCTGTTCAATTAATGAAATTATATATATACATATTCTTTATACTTATATTATTAAATTTTTTTAGAACTAAAGAAATAATAAATTAAATATTACAAACTAAATCTATACAGAAAATAATAAAAATTATTACAGGCTTTTTTACAAAAATTACATTTTAATCCCTAACTAAGAAGTTTATCTACAAACAGGTCCCTCAAAAATTACACAATGATACAAAATTTACATAAATCTTGCAACAAAGCCATCTTCTCCCCTTCATCCACCGATCTGTCACCACCGCCCTCTAGAATTGCTATTTGAACATCAACTGAACCACATCATCTCCTTAAAAACACAAGAAAACACATAAAGGAATAAAAAAATCTGCAAGTTATAATTTAATCAGATATTAGAAATTAATTTTAAAATATACAGAAATTAATTTTAAAAAAAATCATAGAATCGGTAAACCCAACTCGATTCGGACTGACCCATCCGGATCGAGCCTCCAAATCAATAAAACCACCACTAAGAAACTATCAAACCTTTTTGCATATCGAATCTAAACCAAGAAAATCAACAAGAAAATGAGAGCTCAACGATTTAAAGCCATAAGTGTATTTTGGAATCAAAGAAAGAAGAGAATAGAACAGAAGAAAATAAAAAAATAAAAATAAAAACGAAAGAAGAAGAAAAGAGAAACTTAACTTTATAAATCGATCACTGTCCCTGCCACGATCGACAAAAATGTATGCACCGGCAAGAACCTCCGCTCCCCACCCATGCTCAAGATGCCGCCTCTGCCCCTATTATAATAATAACATATAATTAAAAAAATAAATTATTAATCCATTTTAAAATAATATAAATTATTACTTTATTATTAATCAATAAATTAATTAGTTTCAAACTTTCAATATTTTTATTTTGAATTTTAACTATAAAATTTTATTAATATTAGTACCATACAAGTTATTAATTTTTTATGAATTTGGTCGAAATCTCATTAACAATGTTTAATTCAACATTGAATTCAAATTTAATATAGTCGAATTCAATCTTATTAATGTCGAACTCAACTTTGATACAGGCGAATTCGACTTTAATACGATCGCATTCGACTTTGATACAGGCGAATTTGACTATAATAAGGTCGAATTCGACAGAGTTCTTATTGGTAAAATTCAGTTAAACCTTAATAATAATGAATAATAATAACATATAATTAAAAATCAAATAATTAATCCATTTTAGAATAATATAAATTATTACTTTATTATTATACTATATGATATATATTGATATATAATTATAAATTTGAATATCTACTTTTTCAATAAATTAATTGAAAAAATAATAATAAATTATTATTTAAATTAATTTGACAATTATTTTGTCATTAACAGTATAGAAAATATAATAACAAGTGTGATTTTGTCATAAATAGTTTAAGATATAGTGAAGACTAAAAATTTCATCATTAAAAATAGGGCAAATTACTATTTAGTCTTTCAGGTTTGACCTAATTAACTAACTAGTTCCTACTTTTTGAAAAACTAACTAGTTAATTCCTGTATTTTAATTCTGTCAACACTTTAGTCATTCCGTCCATTTTTACCGTTAAATGATTATGAAAATACTAAAATGCCCCTCATTTACTTTTAAATTCTCCATTTCGCCAAGAAAGAAAACAATCAAAATTTCTAAAGCTTCTAAATTACCAACCAAAAATTTAGAAAAACAAATAAAAAACTAGCACTTTTCACCCTGTTTATCAATTTCTTCACAAAATTTACAAAATTACAACACAAAAACAAAATCCTAATTAAACTAAACAAAATTTCAAAAAATTATGCAGCAAGCATTTTCAGCAACAAGCATTAAACAGTCCAAAAAGAAAAGAAGCATTAAACAAAAGCAAGTTACAAAATTAAAGATAGAAAGATTAAATAAAAAGTAAGTTACCAATAAAAATTATCAACTAAATCAAGCCATCAATGGAGACTCTGTGCTTAGAGGATCCATTAGTCTAGATAGGTGTTTCAGTCTTCATCGCCAATTGCGGTTGATTTGGTCTCTATTACCGCGAATCATTACCATCAGCGTCGCCATCACCACCATTGATGGTTTGATTCTTCATCTCCACTTCCTCTATATCCAAGACTCATGGCTTGGGCTCCATCTCCACTGCCATCGCTCTCCAAGGTCGCATTTTTCATCGTTGAAACCAGCCATCACCACTGCCACCGCCATTAGTTGTGTCTCTGTGCAGCCAATCCAACCGAGACCAGCCATCATTCGAGTTCTTCCTTCGTGATCTTAGACCTTTGCTGGAGCTTCGTCGCAAGTCATCTTCGATTGTCATCATCGATCTCAATCACCCAGCGACTCTCGATTTCAGCTGCAACACTCGATCGAAGATGCTCCACTCAACGCCGGCCAATTCTTCCTTCGCGATCTCAGACCTCTGCTTAAGCTTTGTCACGAGTCATCTCCGATTGTCATCATCGAGCCCAATCACCCAACGACTCTCGATTTTATCGGCAGCACTCGATCGAAGATGCTCCACCCGACGCCGGCCACCATAGACACCACACCACAATTGGGCCTTTGTACATCGATCTGCTACCTATGGGCTCCTCAATCCTGGCCTCCATTCATGCTCCGGTCGCCGATTTTGGTTCCAGATAAGTTTGATTCATGCAACGGTCACCAATTGGCTGTGTATAAAAGGTAAGCTATAATATAAATTTTAGCTGCTATAATATAAATTTTAGCTGCTATTAAGTGAGAGAGAGAGAGGGCAAGTTAAGGGTGAGTTTTTGGGTTACTATGTATAATAGGGGTATTATGGGTATAAATTTATATTATAATTTAATTAAAAATTGATTTAAGGGTTCACTAACGGAAATATCATTGAAAATTGGACAGAATGACTTAATTGATTGACGAAATTAAAATACAAGGACTAACTAGTTAGTTTCTCAAAAAATAAGGACTAATTAGTTAATTAGATCAAACCTGAAAGACTAAATAGTAATTTGCCCTTAAAAATAATATTTCAATGACGAAATATAATGATAAGTTATAAAATTATGAGGTCAATTATGACGTTATTAGTGTCACTAAATGTAATAAACTTTAATGACAACAGATTTTATTGTCACTAAACTTTTAAATATTGATGACAAATAATAATATTGTCATTGAAAGTAATATTGTCATTGAAAGTATAATTTTTAATGACGAAATATTATAGTAAGTGACAAAAATTAAATGCATATTGTAATGATTTTTGTGTCACTAAAGGTATGCAATTTTATAACGATAACTATTATCATCATAAAAAAAGACTTTTTGGTGACGAGATACTATAATAAGTGACAAAAATGGATTACAATTTATGACAATATTTTTGTCACTAAAAATCAAAATGACTATGACAATTATAAATTTCGTTATCAAATAGTATATATTCCACGAATAAAAATTTTGTCACTTTATACTTTTTGTGACGGGGTTTCAATAACGATCACTGTGACGATAGATTTTCGTTGAAAAAACTTTGTAATGACGAAAAAAACACTTATAGCGACAAAATATTTTATCACAAAAAGTGCAATTTCTTGTAGTGAGGTTAAACTGAATTTTAATAAGGTTAAGTTCGACTTTAATAAGATAGAATTCAACTTTAATAAGGTAGAATTCAACTTTAATTAAGTAGAATTCGACTTTATTATATTTGAATTCGATTTTATTATGGTCGAATTCGACCATAGTAAGTTATTATGGTCGAATTCAACAGAGTTCTTGTTGGTAAATATGATGATTTTTTCAAAAATTTTTGAGAGGAATATTGAAAAAACTTAAATCAATAAAATCTTTGCATTAAAGTGTTTTTAGTGATGAAATTAAAGAGAAATATAAAAGGTTAGAAGAACATGGAGTATTAGTGATAAATTTTTTCATGGAACATGATGAAGATGTTTGTAAGCAATTTAAAAGTGTTTAAAGTCGTCCTTTTTTTTATTATCAAAAAGATGATTTTTGGCCATCTGATTAATATTTAATCATCTTTTTTATTTTTTATTTGTTTTTTTACGATTGCAATTTATACAAATATATAATAAGAAATGTGTTTTGATTACAGACATTTCTTTGATTCCAGACCTTGAATTAAGATTATAGTTCAGATTTGGGTTGCATCAATAAATCTTAGAGCAATTAAAGAAGAAATTACCCATGTACGCTTTTTTAATTTTTAATTATAATTTTACTCTCACTTTATTTTTACCCTCTCTCATTTATTTTTATACTCTCTCTTTACTTTTTATTAAAAAAATACACTCTTTGCATTTGTGGCTCTTATTTTTATTTTTTTTTTTATTTTTTATGATGGCAATTGATTTTGGCTGAATTTCATGCTTCATTTTCATTAATTATTATTATTACTATTAATTAAATCATTTTAGCCTTTGTATTGTTTTAATCTCATAAAAAACGACTTTATCTCATTTTTTCTTATGTATATATTATTTTTATTACTGCAAAAATTTAGCTAGAAGCAAAAATTCAAATTCTTAGTGAAGTAATTAATAAAATATACTATTTGAATAATAATCATCTGAAATCATTGAACAATCATTTCAAATTTTGTATGTCTATTTTTAATATTTTTGCGCTTAAAACTCAAATTTAAATCTAGTATCATTTCAAATCATTGACTATCCAAACAAATTAATTTCATTATCTATTGCAAGATGAAATCAAAATGATCAAATTTTATTTTATTTCAATATGATTTTGCCAGACTTTTATAGATACAAAGATCAACTATATAATCCAAATTTATCACCAATTTATTACTTTTTATTATTTATAATATTATATTACATACACGTGTTTTATTTATTAATTGAATTTTTTTTTTTCATTCTAAAGGAAGATCAAGTTGATCATAAATAAATGGATAATTTATGATTTAGTCCCTTAAGTTTGCCTAAATTAATGATTTTATCCCTACAGTTTGAAAAATGAGTTATTTAATATATGAGGTTTCATTCCGTTAAACTAAGTAATCATTCTATCAAAATTTTCAACAATTTTCTGTTAGTCAACATAAAAAATAATTTTTTCTTACATAATATATCTTGTAAACCCTAAAATACCCTCCATTACCTCATCTAAACTTATTCACCAAATTACAAAATTGTCCCCATCTTTTTCCTTCTACCAACTAAACCACGCCATTGCCGCCGCCAACCCAAGACCTCCATTGCCACTGCCAACCCAAGCTTTTGCCATGGATTATTGTAATTTTGTGTAAAATCTTTACAACCTTCCATAATTAATTATTATTGAATACAAAAATTTTACCCAATAATTCAATAATTTCATCAAATTTGCTTGTAATATTCTCCATCTTCTCACAGCAAAGGTTGCAAGTGTTTGTTTTAAGAAATAAAAATCGGCATAGATCGGTTTCTTTGGAAGTTTCATGTTTTTATGAGAATTTTCCAGGTACCCATTTTAACAATTTAAGTTTTTAATTGTTAAGTTTAAATTTTTTATTTTTTAATTGTTTTTGAGAGATGTTTTGGTTTTAGTTTTTTAACGTGGTTTGTGATGTTGGTATTGTAAATAAGTTGTTTCTTGTGGAGAATAATTTTTGAGCTGATTGATTTGAGATGGTATTGAAACTTTTGAGTATGGTTTTTAGCCAATAATAGAGAATAATTTTTTCGAATAATTTTTTAGCCAATAATATAAAATAATTTTTTAGATGGTATTGAAAATTAATATATATTGGAAGAGTTCATTAATGTCTGGTTTTGGCCATGGAAGAGCTTGAATTTTCAAGTTTTTTTTTTCTTCTTATCATTTTAGGAATTTTGATTTAATTCTTAATTTGGGAATTAAATTGATTTTCTTGATTTGAGAATTTAATTGGTTTAGTTGTTGAATTTATTTGTATAAATAGAGAATAGTTGAGAGAGAGAGAAATTGAAGAAACATGGCATGGAATTAAAATTTAACAGCAATTGAGGGACATTTTAGACTTTTTATAAAATGTTAATGAAAAAAGTAGCAGAAGGACTATTTAGTTTAACAGAATGAAACCTCGGGAACTAAAGAGCTCATTTTTCAAACTGTAGGAACTAAGTCATTAATTTAGACAAATCTCAGGGACTAAATCGTAAATTACCCTAAATAAATTAAAAATCTATGATTAATATTTTTATACATTTATTTATTGGCTTTTCTAAACTGAATTATTTGAACTTTTTTTCTAAAGTGAATTATTTGGCTATTCAATGGAAAATATTAAAATTTTCAATTACCCGACTTCTCCAATTCGTAATTTTTTTCACACATTGAAACTCAAGACTTGACTTCTAAACAGTTCAAACATTGAATTTAAAATTTTAATAACTAAAATAATTTATTTATTTTAGTAATAATTGTCGTTTACTGAATAATTTTATTTTATTATATTATTATAAAAATAAAATAAAATAAAATAATTATTATTATTATTATTAATATTATTTATTTTTAATTGCATTTATTAATTATTGTTTTAGAAAAAAATCCATTAATTATTTTTTGTATACCACACATAGTTAATTAATTTAACTATTTTTTTAATTAAATTAATATGTATATATAATTGCAGATACTAAAAATATATCAATTTATGGTATACGTATACCATTTACTGTTACTTTATCTTTTTCATTTTTTCATATTTCCAATATGTATAAATATAAAGTAGTTACATATATTAAAAATCTACTAAAAGTATACCAATTTATGGTATACATATATTATTTACTGTTACTTTATCTTTTTTAATTTTTTTCATATTTCCAATCTGTATAAATATAAAATAGTTGCAGATACCAAAAATCTACTAAAAGTATACTAATTTATGATATACATATACCATTTACTGTTATTTTATCTTTTTAATTTTTTCATATTTCCAATTTATATAAATATAAAGTAGTTGCATATACCAAAAATCTACTAAAAGTATATCAATTTATGGTATACGTATACCATTTACTGTTACTTTATCTTTTTAATTTTTTCATATTTCCAATCTGTATAAATATAAAGTAATTGCAGATACCAAAAATTTACTAAATATATATCAATTTATGGTATACGTATACCATTTACTGTTACTTTATATTTTTAATTTTTTTTATATTTATAATATGTATAAATATT
>CATKHJ011030991.1:0-12559 GCA_949750685.1 Vernicia montana
GAACTTAAAAGAAAGGGAATAAAAGAAAAGGGGAACATGCAAAAGGGAAATAATAATAAAGTAATAAAAAAGAAACTAAGCTAAAAGAAAACTAGCAATAAACGAAACTAAGCTAAAAGAAAACTAAAAGCAAACAAAAGCAAGCAAAGAAAGAAAACAAATAAATAAATGAAAAAGAAAGAAAATAAATACCTTTTGATGACGATGCTTTGGGACGTAAGGACAGAGCGGGCGACCGGATCGCAATTCCACCTTGACTTGACTAGGTGGAACCAAAGCCTCCTAATGGCTACTCAGACGGCTCTTAGGACTCTCTCGAACTGGCTTGAGAGAAACCACAGACCACCCAATAAGAACAAATATTTAGACTAAAAGGCAGCTTTTTCGAACCAAGCCTAAAAAAAATGGCTAGCTTTTAAGCAATTAGGCTCAATTTAGCTAGCTTTGAGTGAGTTAGGTTGTGTAGAATAGGTTGGAGAGGGTAGGTTTATATAGAAATAGAAGCTAGGTAAATTTTTGTACTTTTTCGATGTGGGATTAAGTGTTTTAAGCCCGAAACCACACACAGCAGCTTTGGAACCGCATACGGAGGATTCTGGACCGCACGGGACAAATGGTGACCGCACAGGAAAGGGGACTGCACAGCCCCCTTTTGGAACCGTACAGGGCCTGTGTGGTTCTATACAGGGCTGTGCGGAACCGTACAAGGGCTGTGCGGTCCCTGGAGGGCCCTGTGCAGTCCTCCAAGCTTTCGACGCCCGGTTTCGCCGTTTTGACCCGTTCTTGCTCGTTTCAACTCCGTTTTTGGTGATTCCAGTTGCGTTGTGCTCGTTATTCAATCCTGGATGATATGAGAATGATTTAGAGGCCAAATGATTGGGTCCTAGGTTCCGAGGCTTGGATTCTCGATTTTTGGGCTTTTGGCGATCTTTGGCGATTTGGCTTCCGGAGATCTGTTTGCCGAGCCTAGGTTCCTTTAAAGTTCAAATGCATACCGAAGGGTGCAAAATTAAGGGTTCACAACGTGGTGCCGCGTGCCGCCCGAGTAGGGCTTTGGCCTTGTTCGGTTTTCTATTCTGTTTGACTCGATTTTTACACTGTTTTGGCTCGTTTCTGATCCGATTTGGGCCCGGTTTGATTCTATGGGTTCGTAATTGAAAATTGGTAGTATGAGGATGCAATTTTGAGGGTTCACAACTATTATTAATAAGCTCATACATCTACATGCTGAACTAAATAAACAAAAAAATTTCTTATAGAGTATTATATTTTAAATCTCTAATTTCTTGCATTAGCAAATATAAGCAGACTAAACTATTAAATTAACAACAGGAAAATTCTTGTCTACACTGGGTGTATAAGCTTATCTCATACTCCAAACCAATAAGTGATGAGATATTTTAGTAAATATGACTTTTTTGTCTTTTTTTTCTCAGTAAAAAGACACTAATACCATTTTTTACTCTATGTGTTTTTATCTCATTGGATTGGTGTATATACCCGGTGTAGGCAAAAATTTTACCTAACAACATTATTGATAACATTCTAAGAATATGGTCAACACTGTTGGATGGTGAACACTATTGATGAGCTGAACATTCTGGGGTAGACTTCTATAAGGATTTCAAGTATGAACTATATGGATGAGTTTAGAGGATAAGAATAAAGGTTTTCTAGCATAAATCTATAAGGAAATGCCTCTTCTCCATAATTAAGTCTACATTCATAATTCTACTCCTAATATAACTATAGTAACAAGGTAGACAGCTGTATGGACAGTTGTATCGCATCTCCTTATCCTAATACAATTAATCTCCAAAACACTCGTATATAAACCCCTATAGGGATTAAGGTACACATATTAAATTAACTCATATTATTACTGTCATTATTTTCTGTCTATGCACATCTCAAGCTCGAATTGTCCAACAGGTGAACAGTCGATCATGGTGAACAGTCCTGGTGAATAAATTTTTCTTGAGAGTTATCAATTAGTGTGGTTAGCATGGACTGTTCCATCAATAGATCAATTATTTCCCCACGAATCCCATAGATCTGCCTTGGAATTTGAACCAAGTAGACAATGAAGAAAATGACTTAGCTATTTCAGAGTTAGAAGATATTCAGACAACGAATATAACTTCTTAAAAGAATGAAAAAGAAGATCTTGTTGGCCAAGCGAATTTAGAACACTAGAATATTGTAACACAAGATTTGCTAACCCTAATCTAAGGTCTCGAAGGGCAAAAGGCAGTTGAAGAAAAGGAAGATCGCTTCCTAAAGAATACAAGGAAGGGTGAACAATCGATTCACAATAAGTAAATGGAGATTCAAGCTGTTTCAAGTCAATTAAAGTCACAACATATGCCAAAATCAAAGAGTTATGAAAGTTGTTCAATAATCTCGGTCGTTGAACAAGAAGTTGTTCAACAATTTCAATTGATGGAAAAGGCTAAAAAGAAAAAAAAAAATTATCTACCTAGGTGATACCTGGAAAACCTACAAAGAGGAGAACAAGACCTTAGCCAAAGTGAAGAAGTTGGAAGAAAGTGCTCATGTACAACCAGAAGAGAAGAAGGTGAGTAGAGGAAATTCACCCCAAGGGGAGTATTCACCCCCTCTGAACAGATCCAAACCTGAAGTACTAATAAGGATTCAACAAAGTAAGGAGCAACGGGCATGATACTAAAGAATATTAGTAGTTGAGTGAAGAAATTAAGTGGTTGATCTGTAAAGGTGCATTGAACCGATTTATCAAAGGAAATGAAGAAACAAACATGCAGATCAATAGAAAATACGAAGTTGGAAAAAAAGCCAACGTAAAAATAATAATAATACCCAAGCACAGAAAAAAGACCCAACAGGGGTAATCAACGTCATCATAAGAGGAATGACAAGTGAAGGCTCAAAATATATGCAAGAAACATCGCAGAAGATTGTGCACTGTTGAGCAGTCCAAGAAGGGTGAATAGAGCTTTCACCACATCACCTTTTCAGAAGAAGAAAAAAAATGATAATTATATCAGATAATCTCATGCAAATACAATTGTTATTAAATGATATATAGAGAATTACCTGGTAGGACATATTAACAAAGTTAGCAGTAACTGGTGAACAGCTAGCCTTAGAAGATGCACTGTTTAAGACACGAAATAAGCCTGGTATTGAACAATAAACAGTCGAGGGCTTGAATCAAAGAATAAAAGAAAAGCCCATAAAGAGCTTTAATAACGTGCAAGTGCTAGCAAACTTTTGGCTAAAAAAATAATGACATTAGAAGAAAAAGATGAAAACGGGTGAACTGTTGTTCACTTTAACAATGCGAATAGATGGGACTTCAAGCAGAAGCAATTAAAAGTTAAAATGAATTGGTGGACAAAATCAAAGAATGGTGAAGCAGTTGTTGGACACTTCAAAGTCAACAGGTGCACAGGGGAGTGTTGAGCAATACATATCACACAAGATGTTCAAAGAATACAGATTTGGATAGCACTGATTGAACAAAGGTCGTCTAAACAAAAGATGCTAAGCCATTCTACTAATCACATCATGATAGCTAAGTTCTCTTTCACCATAATTGGTAATATTTTGAACAAATATCTTGATATAAGTTTAACAATATAAAAGCAAATATCAATAATTCAAAAGGATAAATAGCCATCCAAAAAAGGTAAGATAAAATATTTATAATAACTCCAACTTTATTTTTTGATGTGTTTTGATTATTTTGAAATATGCTAATCACTAGTTATGAAGTAGTTCATAGATAATTTCTAATAATGTAAAGACATCATTGATCCAAATAAGACATAAAACAAATAGAAGATGCTTCATAAAGGAGGATGATTTGAATACAAACAATACAACAAGACAATTGATCCACATAAGACAAGGATGTTCAAATGCAAAACATGCATGGCCACTATCAAATTTTGTTCAAAGTCCATCACACATAATTAATATACCAACTAGTTCCTATGGAGAAGTACAAAAGATATAGGTAAAGACAGACCTCTTCACCAAGTTTAATTTTTTTTGCAAATATGTTATTTGTGCTACAGATATTGTGCTATTCAACATAAATGCACGGGGTGCATAAAAAATATCTCTATTAAGTCAAAAACTTGGAAAGTAATGATTTGGTGAGTTGAACCATTCCAATAAAATTACTGCTATCTCTTCAATCCTCACAAGCCGCAAGTGCTACCTTCATGAGACCTGGGATATAAAGCTTCCCATGTAGGAAATAAAAGAGCCGCGAGTGCTCAACTCTCCTAAAATATGAGACATAGAGCTTCCCATGCAGGTTATAAAAAAAGTCGCGAGCGCTCAACCCTCCTAAAATATGGGACATAGAGCTTCCCATGCAAGCTGTAAAAAGAGCTACGAGTGCTCAACCCTCTAAAAACCTAGTTGAAGAGAAAAACTCATTTCCAAAGTTGTTCAAAGTAATCTCAAGACAAGAGAACTAACAAGAATGAAGTCAACAATCTTACACACCTAAGGGTGAACAAATGGGCTAAAAGTAAAAAATCTTAGTAATATCTTATAAGAAAACATATTTTTGTTGTTCTTTTTTCCTAATATATAGGCCAAAATCCAAAAGTGCAAACCATAAAGAATGACAAAAGGAATCACCAAAGTGAACTGTGACTTGTTCACCCTTTGTTGGGGGCACATCTCACCACTCGACCTGATGAAGAATCAAATAAATAGAGATCAAACAACAAAAAGATCTATCAATAGCTTGGCGGCTCATAATCAGAAGATTGTTATAGTCAACAAATCGAAAATCAACTCTCAAAAATGAAAGGGATGTGACAATAATAAGATATTATCAAGCAATCGAGACAAATATTTTTAGGTTTTATTTTTTCTTCACCCTTTCATCTATATGTCTTTAATAATATGCCTTTAATATTAAAAGGTAGTATGTTTTCTCATAACAATTTACCTTCTAAGCAACAAAGTTGTTGAGCTAATTTAGTGCACATAATAGTTCAAAATTAATAGAATCTTTGCTCACTCTTCAATAAATCCTAAGACACCTGTTAACAAGTGAGGAATAATGAGAGTTGCAAATTGCTCACCCAATCCTAAGACACTTGTTAAAGACAACAGTGATGAATAATAAAAGTCATGAATTTCTTGTTATGAATAGAAATTATTGAAGAGGCAGGAGCTAATGCGAATAAGAAATTAAACTTATTCACCATATTAGGTGAAATCATTGTGAACAACTATTTAAATAATGTATTTTTTACACTTAATATCTTTTTGGCAGAGCACAAAAGTTGTAAGTGCTAATAGGTTGAACAAGAGCTATTATTTGTTTACCATTAACCGTTTAAATAATGTGTTTCTAATAATTGTTGATTTTAACAAAGTATGAAAGAATTTTGAACAAATAGATTTTTTAGCATGCAGGGTTCAAAGGTAACTATTGAAGGATGTAAATTAGCAAACACCTTTTTCGAAAGGAAGAATAAATAAGAGTCATAAGTTGCTCACTCATTAAATAGTAATAAAGTGTTCAACCCGAAGAATAAAGATATTAAGATAGCTCAAAGGTAAGAAGAAGTACACAAGCACCAATGATGAGTTAGCAAATCACTAGCTAACTCTAACACATGTGAAAGGTGAACAGAGTGTTGGTTCACCCTTTGCTAGGACATCAAATTTGATAGTGAACAAGTCATCTGTAGATAGTTATTATAAACAAACAGGTAAGATAAAGCTCAAAAGAGTTCACGAAAATAGTGAACAAGCTCCAGAAGCACAAAAGCGTGATAGAAGATCAATAGGGTGAAGATCTATGAACATTAGTTCAAAAGTAAGCATAAGCTAAACTATTTAACAAGAAGAACAATAGCGAATGTTCAACACATAGCAAAAAGAAAAAGGAACATGCTAAAGGTAGAAAAACTTAGACACCTGCAAAAGGAAGCTTCATCTGTTCTCTAAAATATTTATCAGATTGATGACTGGAAAACTATTCAACATCATTTAGTATATTAAGAGGTTGTCTGATAGACTCACCAATTAACAAGCAAGGTAATTTAAGTGTTCAACAATATAAGGCATTGAATGGACAACAAGTACATAAGTTCAATGAGATGAAAAATTCATTGCTCAACATAAGAAGATAGCTCAAAAGATCACTAGTGGAACAACAGACACTATCGCGTTCAAAAGCATGGGAAATAGGACAAAAATTTATTCACCCTTTGTTAGAGGGACATATGATAACATTCTAAAAATATGGTGAACACTATTGATGAGTTGAATACCCTGAGATAGACTGCTATAAGAATTCCAAGTCTGAGCTATATGGATGAATTTAGAGGATAAGAATGGAGATTTCATAGGATAAATCTACAAGGAAATACCCTTCTCCATAATTAAGTCTACATTCTTAATTCTACTCCTAATATAACTATAGTAGCAAGGTGGACAGTTGTATCACTTCTCCTTATCCTAATACAACTAACCTCCAAAACACTCATATATAAATCCTTAAAGGGATTAAGCTACGCATATTGAATTAATTCGTATTATTACTGTGATTCGATAGCTTTCCCACCTGAATCTAACTTAAGTATAGGAGTGGACCCGTCGCAAAAATCGACATTCATTCTCATTATTTTGTCTTTATAAATCTTAATCTCAAATGGTCTGATTTGTGAACAGTTTTGGTGAACAAATTCCCCTTGAGAGTTATCAATTATGTTATAAAATATTTTAATTTTATATAGTATAATAGTGAAAATATTAATTTAAAATAATAAAAATACATGCAAAATAAAATCACAAGATATTTTTAATAATTTTCGGATAAAATTATTATAAAACTGTTATGAGGTGTTTTGGGTTTTTTTTTTTTTTTTTTTTTTTCCATCCTTTACTTAGGCATGAGCAGGTGGAGGTGAATTAATTGTTGAGATTATCTGGATTCATTGTTGAGAAGGACCAGATTTATCAATGTGGTCCAAATATTCAATTTATATTCTTAAATGTTTTTTTATTGAAACCACTGGAATATTTTTGAAGTTATTTATACGTCAATTTTTTTTTATACGTTACCAAAGCCAAAGTCCTCAAAAACGACAAATCATTCTTTCCCACATAAATTAATCAAAATTTGATCTCTAGAAGGCGCTTTGATACTGGGAGATAATTAGAAATCTTTACTTTGACTTTTCTTATTCAATTCCCTTTCGTGTAGTGCTAGTGCGCACGAGTATGACTGCACAGCTGTCTATTATTTATGAAATTACCAAATTGCCCAAATTTATGAAAATAATTTTATTAATTCATTTTTAGTGTGACTAAATTATGTAAAAAAAATTAATAAAATTTAAACACATTATACAATAATTACTCTTATTTTACATAATAATTTATATTAAAATATTAAATAATTATTCTTATTTTATTAAATGTAATTATATTATTTAGTATTATCTTATTTTTAATATTAAATTGTCATTGTCTCTTAAATGAATGTATCAACCACTTAATGAATGTATCAACCACCACACCTAAAAAATTATGACAGATAATAATTGATTAATTGTTATGGGAACCAGTAGAACAAAGCATTATCTCTTTATAATTATGATTAACAAAGTCATTAGGCGGCTTGATTAATTCACCATCATCTTCCCTTATTCACACATGGTTTTGGAGTTTGGTTTTAGGCTTCATTTGTTTATAAGAAAATATTTTTTTTATAATTTTCTTATATTTATGGTATTAAAAAAAATTAATACAAAATATGTTTCTCACAAAAAATATAAACAATTTTTAGGAATTCAAAAGAAAAAAATTCTAAATTTAATTTGATAAACTCATAAAAAAAATAAGGAATTTTTAAAATAATATATTAAATATTCATTAGTTTATCAATCAGGCCAATCATCCTTGGTAATTTTTTATTTGTATTGACTGCCATGGTTAACCAACCACTGTCACAATTTATTACTTTACTATAAAAAATAATTTTATAATCTTTTTTAAAATAATATATACACGTAGGAATTAAAGGACATAACACATTCATTAATCAATTACCAATTGATGATTATTTTAATTTTTATGTAGAGATAAAATTCTATGTTACCAATAAATGTCTGATTTTGGAATTAATTGAAGTTGGATTCCTTTGTATAATTATCTGAGCTTCTAATTTGATTGTTTGGACTGGATTTTCTTTATTTTTATAACTGTAGTTAAGAGAAACATAGGAAAAATATTTTATTATTTCACAATGTTTGACACAATCAGAATCAATTAATACTTTTTTTTTTCAATTTACAAATTTCTTTGTTTTTATAATTAGCAACAATTTAATTTGGTTCTTGTAATGTATCCATTATCTTAATTTTTTAACATGTGTTTAAAGAAGTTCCAACATTCATAGGGTTCTATAATAGATTAAAACTTTTGATAACATAATAAAAAATTAGAATTTTTCTGACGAGTTTCTTTATGACATTAATTAAAAAGATAACTATTTAAATAAAATTAAGTATCAATATTTTTTTTAAAAAAATAACAGTTTTAATTTATAAATTTAAAAGAAATGCAATTTAGTTATAATTTGTACCATAAAAAAAATATAGATAAAATCTTCACTTTTCTTTCATCTAATTTATTTTTTAATTAATTTATATAATTTTATCTAAATAAATATTTTTTAACGAGTGTCCTCGTTAGAATAACCCTAAAAAATATATTGTTTGAAGGCTCAACAAGCATCTTTTAGTTTTATGAGCTTCTATTTTCTAATAAAATAAAAATTCGTAAAAACAATTTTCAGACATCAAAAGCAAGTTAAATGAAACTATGGTGTAAACTCAATTAGCAAATATTGGAACTGGAATTAATTTGTAATTTATTCCAGTTCAAGTTAGAGTAATTCAAGCATCAAGTAAGTGAAATTTCAGCATTAAAATGAAAATTTAATTGAATTTAAGTTGAATTTAAATTTAAATTTTTTTAATTAAATGAAGTGCACTGTTTCAACTTGGCTTGATCATACCATAAATAAAATATTCAGATTTATTTTCTATATATATTTTTAAGGAAAAATTACATCATTAGTATTTAAACTTTTAAAATCTGTTATTTGAATGTCTGGACAATTTTTTGATCTGATAAGTTTCTCAAATTTTAAAAATATATCATATAAATATTTTTAAGTGTTTTCCAACTATTGAAGTGCTGATTTTCAACATTCAGGTTTTCAACTATTCAGCTATATTTAAAATCTTGTTTTAGTATTAAACAACTCATAAATTTTTCTTTTTATTCTTTTTCTAATTTTAAATATTTTAAAGTTGCAAATTAGTATTTTGGCAACTGAAAAATGAATAAAAATATTTATATAAGATTGTTTTTAAAAGTTAGAGGCTAATCATACTAAGAAAATTGTCCAAATATCAATATTAATAGATTTTACAAAAATAATTAACAGATCAGTTGATCTAGATCAAGAGTGATCTGTAAATAATTAATAATATTTAATAGGATTGTATTGATAATTTTAAATTTTCAATTGGAATTAAAAACTTTTTGAAATTTTTATTCTCTCTTTATAATTAAAATTAAAATTTTATTTTCTCTCTTCAATTAATATTTAAATTTCATTATCTCTCTTCAATTAATATTCAAATTTCAATACTATCTCTTGCAAATTTTCATTCCCTCTCTTCAATTAACATTCAAATTTCAATTTCTCTCTTTAATTAACTCTTCCATATCTAAAAACTTAGAATTTGAAATTCAAATTGGAAATTTGAATTATTAACAAATTTAGATACGAAAATTTTAAAAAAATTAAGAAAAATAATTACATACCTAGAAAAATTAAAAAAAATAATTATCATAAAATTAAAAACTGAAAAAAAAAAGTTAAATCTATAAAAATTATTTTAGATCAATTAAACATCTTTGTTATGTTAGATTTTATGATAATAGAGTAAAATTTTTAACTTTTGAAGAGATCAATTTTAAAAAATAATACTCTTTTTTTTTATTTCTCACAAATAAACCCCTCTCTCTCTCTCTCTATATATATATATATAATTTTATTAGGCTTGGGGACCAAAGCCTTCACATTCGTTCCTAATTATATATGTTTATTACTGAAAATACTAATATTAATAGTAATCAATATATATATATATATATATATAAAGTTTCCATTATATTTAGACATGAATAATGTAATAAATTCAATGAAAATATAATTTTAAATTTTAAATTTAAATTCAGAGATAAATATATATTTAATGTACACAATTTAATATTTTTCAAAAGTAGCCAAATAAATTTATAAAATCAAAACATAATTTTAAAAAGTATATGAATTTATCCCGGAGAGATTAAAATCAAATTCAAATTTTAATTATTTTTAGCAGTTTTGAATGTTTCTAAATAGTTTTTTTTTTTTTTATCAAAATTCGTGGATTTTGATAAGTTTTCGAATATAAATGGACTGAAAATTATTTTTTTCTTATGATTTACTAAGTCATAGTTCATATTTAGAGAGGGTATGAAATTGATTTAGAACTAACAAAGATAATCGGAACTCGGGAATTTCCAGTTCCAAATAAATTTTAAACTAAAAAGGGGACAAATAAGTCAAAAAAAAAAAAAACTAAAATATAAGCTCAAAATATATAAGCCTTTATTTGATAATGGCAAAAGCCACTTCAATCTATCTGAAAAAGTATGTACTCCTCCATTTATAAGAAGAAGAGCACAAGATCATTTGCTGCATAAATGATGAGGGATTTCAACTCACCTGTTTCTCTCTCTCTCTCTCTCTTTTTTTTTTTTTCCAATGTTATATTATCATTTTTAATGGCTAATATATTTTATTTAAAAAGTTCATTTTATGCATATGACCTATTATTGTAAAACTCTCATAGCATATTGTAAATTAAATTTATCATTTCATAGCAATTATTATAAAAATTATAAATTAGTCAATTATTAAGGTTGAGTTCAACTTTAATAAGGTAGAATTCAACCTTACTAAGTTTGAACTCAACTTTAATAATTAATTTTGAAATTGAATTGAATTTAATTTGTTTTTTAAAATAATTAATAATTAATAATTTATTTAACAATGTGTTATATGATATATATTTAAAAAAAATTATATATCATATAATAAAGTAATAATTTATATTATTTTAAAATAGATTAATAATTTATTTTTTAAATTATATGTTATTATTAATTTATTATTCAATATTATTAAAGTTGAACTAAATTTTAATAAGGTTAAATTCAACGTAATAAGATTGAACTCAACTATCCCACCTATTTCTCTATTTTTTTTTTAACTAATGTTATATTATCATTTTTAATGGCTAATATTTTTTAGTAAAAAAGTTCATTTTATGTATATAACCTATCATTTTAAAGCTCTCATAGTATACTGTAAGTTAAATTTACCATTTCATAGTAATTATTATAAAAATTATAAATTTAAAATGCTTAAAATTGATTGTTAATATATTATTAAAGTTAAGTTCAACCTTATTAAAGTTGAACTCAACTTTAATAATTAATTTTGAAATTTAATTTAATTTATTTTTTAAAATAATTAATATTTGTTTAATAATGTGTTATATGATATATATTTTAAAAAAATTATATATCATATAGTAAAGTAATAATTTATATTATTTAAAAATAGATTAATAATTTATTTTTTAAATTATATGTTATTATTAATTTATTATTTAATATTATTAAAATTGAAATAAATTTTAATAAGATTGAATTCAACCGTAATAAGCTTGAACTTAATTATCCCACCTATTTCTCTATTTTTTTTTTTCAACCAATGTCATATTATCATTTCTAATGGCTAATATCTTTTAGTAAATAAATTCATTTTTTATGCATATGACCTATCATTGTAAAGTTCTCATAACATACCGTAAGTTAAATTTATCATTTCATAATAATTATTATAAAAATTATAAATTTAAAGTGCTTAAAGTTGATTGTTAACCAATTATTAAGGTTGAGTTCAATTTTACTAAGGTTGAATTCAACCATATTAAGGTTAAATTCGACTTTAATAATTAATTTTGAAATTTAATTTAATTTATTTTTTAAAATAATTAATAATTTGTTTAATAATGTGTTATATGATAAATATTTAAAAAAATTATATATCATATAGTAAAGTTATAATTTATATTATTTCAAAATAGATTAATGTGAACCCTAAAATTTGCACCGTCTGAACTCTCAGACATGCGACTAAGCCTCGGAAACTGAAACGAGTGAGAAAGAGTCGGAAAAACCGCCGAACCGGCCCGTCGGAACCTAGAGGACTGCACATAGGCTGTGCGGCGAAACCGCACAGCCTCTGTGCGGTTCCATAATAGGCCTGTGCGGTCCACTTTGCTGTGCGGTCTGTTTTCCTCCCGTGCGGTCTAGAATCCTCCGTGTGCAGTTCCAGAAGAGCTGTGTGCGGTTTCGGGCTTAAAACTCTTAATCCCACATCAAAAAAGTACAGAAATTCACCTAG
>CATKHJ011031195.1:0-10174 GCA_949750685.1 Vernicia montana
TTTCTTGGTTTTTTTTTTATATATATATATATATATATATATATATATATATATATATATATATATATATATATATATATATATTAATTTTGTGAAAAATATTAAAAAAAAATGGTGCTATTTTTAAAATTGGCTCCTCCATGTTAATGTATAAATTATTGCATGTAATATAGCCTATAATCATGCCCCTAATCATGTTGTAATTATTCTTGTGTATATTCGCTTTCCATATTTGGTTCACTTGTAACTCTATATATAGAGCTTATTCTCTGTACACAATTCATTACTTCAATATAAACAAATTTATTCTCTCCATTCCCTATTTCTATTATCATGGTATTAGACTTCTCTTTGAAATTTTCTTATTTTGCCTGCTTTGTTCAAAAGAAATTTTGCTCTGTCTCTTTTGGAAAATTTTCCTCTATTTTCCTCTTTCTTTTTTTTGCAATTTTTTGGCCCAATCTATTATCTTTGTCCATTCATCGATTTCCAGCACCGTAATCAGCCATCTGAACCCACCAACAGGTTATTCTCTCTCCGACAACCTCAACCCAATGCGCCACACCTTCATCGGACGTCGGACATGACCTCACATGCCTACTGATCCTTATGTGCTCTTGTTGTGATGTTAGTAGATCCGCTGACCCGATTCACGCTTTGGTTCGACCTACTTGGTTTGACCCGATCTAGAATACTTTGACTGATCGGTTTAGTTTGATTCACTTTGATTTTCTACACTTTCTAACCGATTCCTAAGGTTTTCAGACCCTTCGAGTTCATTTATGCAATCTTTTTTACCAGAATTTGTTTCTTTCATCACTTTTCAGGCTTAGTTTTCTAATTCTTTTCACCTGTTTGTCCATTTTTTAACACCAATGGCTACTTCCGAGATTTCGCAGCCTACTTCTTAGCCAATCTTGCAGCCTATCACTATTATTTTTTATGGGACCAATTATGATTTGTGGGCATAAGAAATGTGCAGTTTTTTGAAAGGTTGTCTTCTTTAGCGTTATGTTACTGGTGAGGTCCTAAACCTACTAAGTACTAAAGGAGCTGATGAGAATGACTCAAAATTTATTGAACAATTAAATCAATAGGATGACAAAAATTATCATATATTGACCTAGTTTATCAATACTTGTCTCCCTAGCATTAAGGGCGAGTTTCGTCGTTTTAATACTGCACAAGAGGTATGGTCTTTTCTCAAGAACCATTACTCTGTTTCTGATGATGTTCATCAATTTCAGCTTTATCATTGACTTCAGCAACAACCTAATTAGACCATTCACAGCTATGTCTTTGAACTTCATACACTATGGGATCAATTAGCCAACTGTGATCCTCAATGGCTTGATTCTGCCTTTGCTAATATTTATTTGGATCTTCATGATCATCAACGTGTTTGGCATATTCTTATGACTCTTCGCCTAGAATTTGAGTCTGTCAGTGTTTCACTTTTCCATCCCCTTGCCTAAATTGGATGTTGTGATTTGGGAATTACTTTATGAGGAAACTCGTATCAATACTCTTCATGCAGAACGATCTTTGTCACTTATTGATGCCATCCTAGCCACTCCCTTATGTCCCTCTCCCTCTCCATGTGTCTCACAGCCTAATGTTGCTCTAGCTACTCCTATGGGATTCTCTTGCACTATTACTTGTAATTATTGCAAGAAACCCGATCATATGAAAGCTAATTGTTGTAAGCGACCTCAAAATCGATAAGCTTTTGGCTCTGGCATTTCCACCAATTTCTCTATGAACACTTCTAGACCTGGGCGCTCCTTCACCACTGTTGTTACTGTTGAGGGTTCTTCTGACACTGTCTTTTCCAAATTCACGCTTTAGGACATTCATACCATTCTCCAACAGTTACAATCTCCCTCTGGTATGTCTTCTTCATATGTTCTCTCTGTTACTCCAAGTACCTCTTCTTCATATTTTTTTATTCTGCCTGTTGTAATCACATGACATCTAATTCTTCCTTATTTTCTTTTATGGCTATTCCTATTGTTTCACCTATTGTTCATATTGTTGATAGTTATGTTTTATTTGTTACTAAAATAGGCAATATTTACATCCAATATGTCTTTACCGAATACTCTGTTTGTTCATAAACTATATTTGAATCTTATTTATGTTGGTCAATTATGTGAACTTGGTGTTGACTTACATTTTTTGAGTAATAGTTGTACTATACAAGATCTACGGACGAAGGAAATCCTTGGGACATGGCATAAAATGGGCTGACTATTTGAGCTTTCTTCTTTTCGTTTACCATCCAATTTTGTTGTTGCTACTGTTTCCTCTACTATTTGGCATTCTCGTTTAGAACATGTTTCTAGTTCTAGACTTAGATCATTAATTTCTAATGGTTGTTTGGGAGATGTTAAAAATGAACATTTTGATTGTATTTCCTATCAGTTATCCAAACAACATGCTTTACCTTTTGGTTCTAGTGACACTATTTATGTTGCACCTTTTGATTTATTTCATTATGATATTTGAGGTCTAGCTCCTCATCCTACTATAGGTGGTTCTCCTTATTTTTGTGATCTTTGTGGATGATTTTTCACGTTATATATGGATTTATCTTTTGAAAAACAGGTTTGAATTACCTTATGTTTATATTTAGTTTGCTTCTATGGTGAAAACTCAATTTTCTTGTCATATTAAAATTCTTCGCATTGATAATGCTATGAAATATAAAGACTCTATTTTATCTCAATTTTTTATCTCAAAATGGAACCATTGTACATCGATCTTGTCTAGGTACATCTCAACAAAATGGTAGAGTAGAACGCAAACATAGACATATCCCAGACACCGTTAGAGCCCTTTTTATCTCTTTCTCATGTCCTGAGTCTTTTTAGGGGGAAGTTGCACTTACAGCTGTTTACACCATTAATCGAGTTTCCACTTCTACAATTGGTAATATTTCCCCTTATAAACAGTTATACGATCATGCACCTGATTATTAGTCTCTTCATGTTTTTGGCAGTGCATACTTTGTCCTTCTCCAACCTCATGAACACACAAAATTAGAACCCAGGGCTAAATTATGTTGTTTCTTAGGATATGGGATTGAACATAAAGGCTTTCGTTGTTGGGATCCTCTTTCTCAATGTCTTTGTATTTCTCATCATATTACGTTCTGGGAACATAAAATGTTTTCTAGTCTTTCATCCTTTAAGGTTTAGTCTGTTCCTTTTTCTTTTCTAACAAATCTCTCTATTCTTTTTCCTGATGAATCTTTTGCAAGAAAATCTAGCTCAGACAATATTGGCTCACGTACACCTGCTCCTGATGATTCGCCATTGCCTCAGAATCCTGGTTCTTTAACATCTGTTGATTCTTCCTCATCATCTATTTCTCTACCTGTTCCGTCTTCTCCTTGTCGTAGTACTCGTGTAAGGCAACCTAATGTTACTTTTCATGATTATCATTGTTATTCTACCTTTGTTTTCTTATATGAACCTAAAAACTATGGTGAGTCTAATACTAACCCTCTCTAGCAGAAAGTTATGGCAGAAGAACTTCAGGTTCTTACAAGTACTCATATATGGAATATGGTGGATTTGCCACTAGAGAAGTCTATCACTGGCTGTAAATGGGTTTATAAAATTAAGACTCAAGTAGATGGTTCAGTGAAACGTTACAAGGCAAGGCTTGTAGCTAAATGTTTTACACAGAAATATGGAATTGATTATGAAGAAACCTTTGCTGTTGTGGCTCGTATCACCTCTGTTCGAAGTCTTCTGATCCATTGTTGCTGTCAAATACTGGCAATTATTTCAAATGGATGTGAAGAATGATTTTCTTAATGGTGATCTTTCTGAAGATATTTATATGCAACCTCCTCTTGGCTATGACCATCCTCCTAATACGGTTTGTTGACTTTGAAAAGCTCTTTATGGCTTAAAACAAGCCCCTCGAGCCTGGTTTGTAAAATTTAGTTCCACTATTGGACATATTGGTTTTCAATCCAGTCCTTATGATCATGCTTTGTTCATTCGACAGACTAATAGAGGATGCATTCTGTTACTTCTCTTTGATATGATAATAACTGGCAGTGATTTACAGGGCATCAATGATCTTAAGTTATTTCTTAGCAGGCAATTTGAGATAGAGGATCTGTGACATCTCAATTATTTTCTTAGTCTTAAGGTTTCATTTGATTCCACTGGATATTATTTGTCTCAAGCCAAGTATGCTACAAATCTTATTTTTCGTGTTGGACTCACAGATGAGAAAATTGCTAGTACTCCAATTGAGGCCAATGCTCATTTTTCTGCCACTGATGGTACTCCTCTCAGTGATCGCACTCTTTATTGATAGCTGATTGACAGTCTTGTGTATCTCACTGTCACTCGTTTTGATATTACTTATGCAGTTCATGTCTACTCCTCGTACCACTCACTTTACAGCAGTACTTCGTATTCTTCGATATGTCAAGGGTACTCTATTTTATGGCTTACAATTTTCTAGCTCATCTTCACTGGAATTGAAAGCTTACTCTGATTCTAATTGGGTTGGAGATCCCATTGATTGCTGCTCTACCACTAGCTATGATTCTCTCATCTATTGGCGAAGTAAAAAGAAGACACTGATTTTGAACTAATATAGCTGCAACGACTCCTTCATGATATGGGCATTGAGCACTCATCCCCTACTACCTTACAGTGTAATAATCGCAGTATTATTCAGATTGCTCACAATAATGTGTTTCATGAGAGCACCAACACACATAGAGAATGATTGTCACTTTGTGCGTCATCATGTTCTCCAAGGAACTATCAAGCTTGTCTCAGTCTCATCTATTGATCAAACTACTAACATCTTTACTAAAACCCATCTACCTCAACGCTTTTGTGATGTTATTAGTAAATTTCAGATGACTGTTTCTTCACTACTTTCAGTTTGAGGGGATGTTAATGTATAGATTATTGCATGTAATATAGCCTATAATCATACCCATAATCATGCTGTAATTATTATTGTGTATATTCTCTTTCTATATTTGGTTCACTTATAACTCTATATACATAGCTTATTTTCTGTACACAATTCACTACTTCAATATATACAAATTTATTCTCTCAATTCCCTATTTCTATTATCACTCTAAAAATTAAAAAAATTCACTCTATTATCACTAAATCCAAAATAACTAAAATATTTAATTGATGTTAAATAATTTCTATAGGTTAATTTTTTTTTTATGTAGTTTTTACTTTTTATTTCTATGATAAGTATTTTTATTGTTAATTTTTTACATATGTAATTATTTTTTTAATTTTTTAAAATTTTTGTATATAATTTATTAATTTTATGATTATAAATCTTTATATTTTCTACATGTATTATTTAAGACTTTAGTTATACATAGATGTGTTTAAATATAATATTTTATTTATAGTTTTGACCCTTTCTTAAATTTAATCCTAGATTTATTCCTAATGCATGTACTTTACACATGAGACCAACTTTTGACCAAGAACACATAACAATTATATTTGTTAGAAACACAAAATTTTAGAAAATATATCAACCAATTGTGGAAAAAAAAAAGAGAGAGAAAATGATTATGAGATAATATATATATATTTTTTAAAACCCTAATTTAAAAAACAAAATTTGGCAAACGAAAAATCCGTTCAAACAAACTTTCACGAAATGGAAAATAATTCAACAATTTGCGAAATTAAAATAAAAAAAACTGAACTTTATTGAATTCGTAATTAATACAATTATTTAAAATTATGAAAGGCAATTACCCTTTAATTGCAAAAGGTTTTACCTCAACTTCTATATTCTGTTTACATAGAAACTTTAAACGTCGTAGTTTTTCTAAGTTAAATAAGAAAAATGTAAACATATTCCGTTGCCGGGAATCGAACCCGGGTCTTTCGGGTGAGAGCCGAATATCCTAACCAACTAGACTACAACGGAAATTATTAATAAGTGCCAAAACTATTATATATATCTTATTAAAACTTAATGAGTAAAAATGATTAAATAGTTTTTTTTTTTACAGCAATAATGATTAAATAGTTAAACTATTATAAAAATTATGATTCTTAATATATCAAGAAAAAAATAAAATATGATTAAAAATTATTTTACAATTTCATTTTCAAAAAAATATCTATTTCAAAGATAAATAATTTGAGTTTCATTTCTCAATATATTTTTTGTTAGATTGGAAAATAAGGAGACCTACCTCGGTCTATAGTTATTTAGTTACAACATATTTATACGAATATGCATGAATTTGCACATGGGTTTAAAGAAAAAAGGCCAAATATATAAATTGATATTTGAATTTTACATTAAAAAAAAAATTCTTTGCACCTTTCACTTTTAATTTAATTTAATCTATTAAATACTTATAATTTCAAAATTACATCTATTAAATACTTATTATTAGCTAACTTATTTTGGGCTACAGAAATAAAATTAAAAAAAAATACTACCAGAAAAGTCTTTGCACTTGACAATTTAGTGATTTACCCTCTACGCTGTAGTAATTATACAACCACACAAAAATTTTCATCTTCTTGTTTTAGCCCAAGCAATTAATTGGGTTTAAAATTAAATCAATAAATATAATCATCAACTAATAAGATGTCTTTAATTTTGAAAATACCAACTTTCACTAATATATAAATTGTAAATACAGCTCAACAAAACACTAGCAATATCCATATGATCAAATTTTACATGTAAAATAATTATTCTTCAAAAGAAGAAAATAAAAGAAAAAAATAATTTCTGGCGCAATTGCAGGACTCCAATTCCATTCGGAGTCTAATTAATAAAAATGAAAAGAAAGAAAGCCACATATAATGAGAGAATTATTCAACAACAAGTACTAATTGGAGGAAGATCATAGGCATTAGCAAGAAGAGGTGGAGATTTCTTGAAAGCCCTACTACCAAAAATCAAGAATCCAAGAGTATGTCCAGCCATAGCCACCAAGAAAACACCACCATTAAAGGACATAAGAGCCAACATTGCCAAATTGGCCAAACCAACCCTTAAGGCATGCAATAAACTCTGGATTAAACCGGCGGCCAGGTTGGTGGATCCAGGATTGATCAATTGGGAATGAGAAAGCCACTCAATAAGAAAACACATTACAAACACAAATACCAAAGATAAAATGTACATTTCAGTACTCATTCCAGGCCACCCTGAAAATAGAATTTCAGCATTTTTACCCCAGTAAAAGGTCATGTGCATCATCATCATCTTGTGATGGGGATGCATCATCGTCATCTTCCCTCCTATGGTGCCGTTGGTGGTGTTGTTCATGGTCGATGATTCTTCTTCCAGAAATACCGAAGTCGTTTTCAGAATTTGCACAGTTGCAATTCAAACTTCAGTCTTAGCCTAATTAACTAAGAATAATGCAAAATATATATATATAATGGAGTGGATTTAAAAAAAAAAAAAAGAAAAAACAATAATAAAAGAATTATACTGGAGTATGATTTCAGAATTTTTAAGATTGTCGCGAGATCAAACTCTAGCGTGTAACCTAATCAACCAAACAGGAATTTTTTTTTATTTTTTTATTTTATGGATTGTTGTTATGGGAATTACCATTTGGCTTTGATTCTGTTATATAGATAAAGGTAGGTGGAAGGTGGTTGTTTTTGTATTGCTTAATGAATTTGATAGTACAAATAAAAAATAGCAAGTACTGACTTGTGATTGAGTTCAGTACATAACTACCACTTCACACAAAATGAGTTTATTGTTGAACGGTTGCTTAATTATTATTATTATTATTATTTGACTTGGCTCTTTTAGGAATTTCATTTTAATTTATTTTCATGTTAATTCAATGGTATATAATTTGAATTTCATTACATTTTACCTAAATTCATGTGTGATTTAAAAATATTACAAATAAATATAATAAACATGAAAATAAAATTCTATATGGTTTATTTTCACATGATTTATTGTAAAAAACCTAAATCAGAATCATATTTTAAAAATTATTGTGGATAGAAGTAGAGTTAATTAAAATTTGAAGAGTTCTTTAAGGTTATGAAGTGACAAATACCAAGAAAGAAATTAAACTCTTCAGGTTAAGTAATCGAACCCAACAAATTGACATGTTTAGGGGAGGCAACAGGTCGGGTGGTTCATTTTAAGTTTGGATCATTTCGAGTGTCTTATTTATTATTATTTTTTTCTTCTGAGTAGGGTCGAATCATGTCACTACTGGTTGTATTTGAATTTCGAGTGAATTATTGGGTTAATAACCAGAAAGTATTTCAGGTCAGATTTAGGTCACTTTCGAATTTAGTTTTAAAAGTTTAGCTTTAAAAATAAGCTTTCGGGTCACAACAATTTTTTTTATGAAAATAAATTATCCATATATATAATATTTTAAATTTTAATAATAAAAATAAATATTGCAATTTTGAAATATCACATATACAATTTAAGTAAAATAAATATAAAATATTTAAAATCTATTATCGCATATATAATTTATATACATATATAAAATACTATATCATAATACATAAATACCTTTCAATATATATGCATATAATCAAATAATAATCAAATAATCAAATTGAATAATTCTAATATATTGTAATATCAATATATTTTTTTTTTATTCTAGCAAGTAATTTAAAATTTTTGTCAAAATTTTAAATTTTAAGATGATAATGCTATAAAATAAAAATAGTTAAATAAATTTTAAAAGTATAATATTTAATTATATTAATTAAAATAAGATAAATTCAATATTTTATAAATAATTTTTAATTTTTATTGTTACAATAATTACATTAATAATAATTAAGTTTATCTTTCTATTAAATATATATATAGTAATTATTTTAAAAAAAAAACACTTGTTATTGAATAATAAATTTGACAATAAATTGATTCAAAATAAATTGACAATAAATATATATACATTATTAAAAATTTGATTCAATTTCATTTAACAATAAATTTGATATTAATTCTTTTTTTTACTTGTTCATGTCAATTTTGGGTCGGATCATGGGTTGACTCATTTGGTTAAAAAATGATTCAAGATTCATGAGAAAAAGGAGCTAAAATCCACCTAACTAGAGACCACAAGGTAGTGCACCTCAAAATGCACGAGCTAGTGCAAGGAAAAGAGCTTGAAAATGCTAAAAGGAAGTGCACAGAACTGTGTAGTAGATGAAGCACGAGTTCATGCAGCAAGCCTATCTCTGATGACCAAGCCCGATAGAGCACAAGGTCGTGCGTTTTGAAACGTGTTACACCCCGTCTTTGAGATGTGACGGTCCTAAGGTATAGGAATATTTAAGGTCACATAAATTCATAAAACCCATTACCGTAATTATCAAATATAATTTTGATATCATAACAGTTATTAATATAACATTTCCCAGATATCTTAACCTGCAAATAAAATAACACTTCCAATTCCTACCTTATATCCTCACTTCAGTCAATCAATCAATAATCGATCATTTGGAATATTCAATTTAAGCAATTTGAAGTTAATTATACTCATCATACAATTATGTTTAACTTTATCATTCAAGTCATTATATAATTATTAATTAACATATATAATACCAAATATAACTAAGACTATCCTTAAACTCATGGAGTAGCTAAGAAGTTATACACAAATTATAGAATACACATATTTATATACAGGCAAAATAGATAAACCCTATGATGCACGGAAACTCTCAGGAGGTCGCGTTTCAGCGTTTCGGAAACGTTACCTGATTGGAAACTCACGGAAACTTGTCCGAAATGTTTCGGGCACGTTTTCGTAATTTGAAAAACGTTTCGGGCACGTTTCCGTGAGTTTTCAAAACGTTTCGGGCACATTTCTGTAATTTAAAAAAGTTAGAAACTCGTTTCTATAAACAGAAATCCGTTTTCAAGTGGGAAAAAAAAATCAGCTTATTCATATCAACCTCTAAATAAAAGTATTTACACCCAACTTCATTTTTCCTTATATATATATATATATATATATATATATATATATTATTATTTTTACTATATATTTATATATATTTATAAATATATTTATAATATATACTTAAAATTATTAAATATATATTTATAAATTATTATATTTTTTGTATATATATAAATTAATATTTATAAATATACCCTCATATTT
>CATKHJ011031317.1:0-11274 GCA_949750685.1 Vernicia montana
AGAAAGGAAATGCTACTTTCGAATTGATGAAATAAAAGTCAATGTTAACACTAAACAGTATAGGAATTATAATTGGATCATACAGATAAATGTTCATACGATATCAAAGCATATCGAATAGACTGATATAAGATAAGCTCAGTTATTATTTCCATTTATCGTTCTTAGAGATATAAGGGACGAATCTATTGTAACTATTGAAAAGAATGCAACGGAAAGTAGTAATGTGATTAAATAAATGACAAAAGTAGAATGATAAGAAATGATATTAAGGAAATGCACTAACTTAATTCTGGTAAATTCGAGGATGAATTTTCTTAAGGGGGGTCGAATGTAAAATCCTGGACTCCATCAGTCCTTAGTATGAACAGTAATGACATTGGAAGTCAAATTAAATGATTGTCAAGATGACGAGATCAATAGGAACTCAAACGGGACTCGGTGAAATGCAAATAGAATTTTTGCATTTAAATTAATTCTATTTCTGTGATATTATGGCATATATGAATTCATAACAATGTAATGAATATGATAAATGAAATAAATTCAATGAACTACATCAATATCGATTACAATAAGGTACAAAGTAAAAGAAGGATAAAACGATCATTTCGCAAAAAGCTGTCGAAATGGCAGATTAATTGTACAGGAATATATAAAATACAGTGTGAGGCCCAACCATGTATAAACATGGCCAGCCCACTATGGTGATGGAAAGGAAAAATTAATTTAAGTGGTAAAAAAAAAATTGGTCAAAGTGAGATTAGTGAAATGGACCCCACCATTTAATTAGGCAAATTAACATATTAATAAAGAAGTTTCATGGAAATTTTTCAACATCAAAATATGGTCATATTTATACATATATTAATAAATATTGTAAATTAAAAATTAGGCTAAAAAAATATTAGCCAACGGATTATTCATAGAAAATCTCCACCATCCATATAAGTGCTAACTGTGGTTCACTTAAGTACTGTAAAAGTGTTCACCTTCCATATAATGATCTTTTCTCTAAAATAAATCTTTCCTTGAACTAATAGTTCTCAATTGAAAACTACGCGTATCCTTATCGATAAAATTATTCTTATAATCATATTCCTTTTAGGAACTAATTGATCCTTGTATAAAATTCCTTTGTTCCTACAATTGATCATCTTTCACCGAATCCTATGTGATTCGTTATTATACATTGGTTATCTTTTATTGAATCTTATACGATTCATCATTGTATACTGTTAGTTTAAAACATTGAACAGTTTACATACTGAATCCTAAGTGATCATACTGTATTACTGTAAAGCAAAAATCCCCGACTGATGTGGGTATTACATCAGACTATGTGCACATGGGAAAAGCCTATGGATAGGGTGAGCGTATCCACCTCAGCTAGGAGGAGTGGTCCTAGCCGTGAGACCTGATCAGTCTTACGCTCTATACTGTTATGAGTGAGCAAGTAATAGCTTCCACTCCACTATTTACTGATTTGAGTGAGCTAGCAATAGCTGCCACTCCACTGTTTACTGATATTGGTGAGCAAGGAATTAGCCGCCACTCCACTGTTTACACTGGGAAGCCGCTTCCACGATTGTGATTTCTGCTAAAATGACATTATCAAATTTTGATTGTTACTGATCTTTATTATTGAATCTGGACTGTTATTAATTACTATTAATGAATCCCGACTATCATTGAACACTGTCATTGAATCTCAACTATTATTGACCACTGATATTAAATTTTGACTGTCATTAACCATTCTATTTATTACTAACCATTGTTATTAAATCCCGACCATCATAGACCATTATTATTGTTATCAACTCTTGTTATTAAAAACCAATTGTTATTGATCAATGTATTGAAGCTTAACCATTATTGATCATTGTCATTGAATAGTAATTGTTATTGATCATCGTATTGAATTATGACTGTTATTGATCATCATTATTAGATTCAGATTGTGTCTTCTACAGTGTTATATTGAAATCTAAAAATTACACTCCACTATTATTGATCATCTGAAAAGTTGTTTCTTTCGCACTAATACATTGAAATACTAATATTGAATCTCAATTATCATCAATCATTGGAAAATTATTCTTCCTTCACCGTTTCATCCGAACTTTAACCCCAAACTGTTATTGATCATTGAGAAACTATTTCTTCTATACTATTATAGTGAAATCCTAATAATTTTATTATTAAACATACACTTATATATTGTTTCTTATAATGTACTCACTGAGCTTCTCTCACACCCCTATAGTGTTTTATTTTAGGTTCAATAGCGGACTCAGCAAGTGGATCTCAAGTTTTTATCTCCACTTGGGATTACTTCGCTGAAAGTAAGGTTATTTTCAACTTACTATTTGAGTCGAGTCATTTAGAGCTCCACGGACTATACTGGTCTAGTATTGTAATAATTAGCTAAATTAATTTCTTTATATGGTTTATTTATGTAATTGATGATGATAAAATATTGAGAGGATTTGTATTGGTGTAAATGAAATTAAGAATATTGGAAGTGTTTTTTTTAATGCAAGTTTTGAACCTGGGGTATTGTTATAGTTACAGCTATTATGCTGCCAAATTGAAATTGATTGTTAATGTTCACAAAATTCATGGTAATAATTGTATTGTAATATTGGCTAATTGGGTTCTACGGGTTGTTGGTACCTTTATGGTTACCCATGCCCTAGGACCGTCACATCGCCAAAGGTGGGATGTGACACTCCCAAAAGTAATATTTTAAATCAGCAAAGAATTTCTTCTTCTGTTGAAATGTGAGTCCTTTTGGGAGTATCCTAGTAGCAAGGTAATTTGCAAAATCAGCAAACCAAGGAATTTCATACTGAAGAGTACTTACCATGGCGCACAGCTGCTTATCTAGGAAACTATCTTTGATATCTTATTCTATGAGTTTTTCCATATGAGGATTCTCAAGGCGAGAAAGGTGATCCGCCGCAAGGTTCTCCGTGCCTTTCTTGTCTCGAATTTCCAAATCAAATTCTTGTAACAAAAATACCCATCTAATCAATCTCGGCTTGGCATCTGTTTTGGACAAGTGATAAGTGCATATTTAACTTGATTTTATCCCTTGTTCTTATTGTGTTTTTTTCATTTTAATTGGGTTTAATTTGTTTGTTAAGTGTGTTATCAGAATAATTTAAGTGATTGAGCTGATTTGGAGACTATGGATCAGTTTATGGAAATTGCAAGGCTAAGGAGCAAAATTGGCAAATTTTGGGTAATGAATTAGAGAAATAGTAAGCTACATGCCCTTGTACCTAGGTGTGTACTTACACCTGTACCTGCCCCTGTACATGATGAATTCTAGAAAAAGGGACAGAAGCCTACACGCCTTGGTACAAGGGCGTGTACACGACCTAAAACATCTTTAAAAGGCATTTTGAAGGCGAGAGAAAAGGGATCTGGCTGGAGTCTTTTGTTAGGTTTGTCCATACTGGAGATTTTCTGAAGAAAAGAAGACAAATCAGAGCTGAAAATCAAGGTGAATAACAAGATCCAAGTGGATTTGAAGGAGTGATTCAAGATTGAAGAGAGGATTCTTAATAACTTTTCTATGGATTGTTTGAGATCTCTTTACCTTCTCTCTTGTTCATTATTCTTTAGATTTACTATGAACTAAACTCTTTTTATCAAAATGGGATGAACTCTAGTTTTGATTGTATGGATTAAATGATTGAGTTTTTAATCTAATCATCTTTAGATTGAATTATATTCATGATTTATAATGATAAAATCTTATTGACTATTGCTAGCTTGTTGATTTGATACTTGATTTCTTATTAAGGTGAGAGATACCCTTGATTTGATTTGATCACTCATGAATATTGAGGATTGCTTGGGACACTAGAGATAGGTCTACAAAGTCCTTTGGTTTTAATTCCTTGCTCTTAATGTTTTACCTAACTAATTGAATAAGAAGAGATTCTATTTAACTTGCTTAGGGAATAGGAGATTAATTCACTTGAGAAATGTTTAATTCTAATTTCAGGATTGTCAACTTAATTCATTGTTTGATTTGATTGATCTTATTATTTATGAAATACATAAGGAACTAGGGGAAGTTTCCATCTAGATATCCGATTCATCAATTAATTCTCTTTGATTTATCCAATTAATTACAATTAATTATTATCATTTAATTTTTAGTTTAATTTAATTTTAGCTTTCATTGAAATTTGACTTACTAGACAATAGTTAATATTTGAGCTAATAATTATATAGTCTCCCTATGGGATCGACCTCTTTTGTGCTATACTACCTGAACGATAGGTACACTTGCCTAAAGCTAGGGTATAATAGACTTAGAGTTTATTAAACCTTGTGGAAATACTAAAATCGACCATCAACAAGAGATAGCGAAGAGCCGAGTGGTCTGTATACACAATTACCTTGGACAAGATCAAATAAGATCAAAACTTGTCAAATGCAAACACTATGGATAGCATTTCTTTCTCTGTAGTTATGTAATTCTCTTGAGCATCTGTCAAAGTTTTGCCAGCATAATAGATGGGTTGGAAGTGCTTTTCTCTCCTTTGCCCCAAAATTGCACCAACTTCACAATCACTTGCATCACACATCAACTCAAAGGGCAAATTCCAATTCGATGCTACTACAATCAGTGTATTTATGAGTTTTTCCTTCAAGGTATTGAAAGCATGTACACACTCATCATCAAACCGGTACTCCACATCCTTCTCAAGTAACTTGGTTAGGGGCCTAGTAATCTTGGAGAAATCCTTGATGAATCTTCTATAGAACCTGGCATACACTAAGAAACTCCGAATTGCTTAAACCAAGGTGAGTGGTGGAAGCTTTTCAATTGTTTCAATCTTTGCTCGATCCACCTCAATTCCCTTATTCAAGATTTTGTGCCCTAAAACTATGCCTCCTTGCACTATAAAGTGATATTTTTCCCCAATTCAAAACCATATTGGTTTCTTCACATCTAGCTAGCACTCTCTCTAAATTCTTATGAAAACCTTCAAATGAGTCACCATGCACCAAAAAATCATCCATGAAAACTTCCATAATATCCTCAACCAACTCATCAAAAATGGCCATCATACACCTCTGGAAGGTAGATGGTGCATTGCATAGTCCAAATGGCATCCTTCAATATGCAAAAGTCCTGTAAGGATAAGTGAACGTTGTCTTTTCTTGATCTCCAGGGCTGTGGGAATCTGAAAGTACCCGGATAACCCATCCAAGAAATAATAAAATTGATTCCCAGAGAGTCTCTCTAACATCTTATCAATGAAAGGAAATGGAAAGTGATCTTTTCTAGTGGAATCATTCAACTTCCTATAGTATATGCATACCCTTCATCCCATGACAGTTCTTGTAGGGATCAGCTTATTGTTTTCATTGGGCACTATAGTCATGCCCCCTTTCTTCGGTACCACCAGAACTGGACTCATCCAAGAACTGTCTGAAATAAGGTAGATAATTCCTGCATCAAGAAGCTTGATCACTTCAACTTTTACCACATCCTTCATCTTAGGATTGAGACACCTTTGGGGTTGCACCACATGTTTGAATTCTTCTTCCATCAAGATTTTATGGGTGCAAAAAAAAGGACTAATACTCTTGATGTCAGCAATTTTCCATGCTATAGCCTTCTTATGTTTTCCTAAGACCTCTAATAACCTTGCCTTTTATCCCTTCGATAAGTTAGCATTCACGATCATAGGCAACTTAGAATTTTCGCCAAGAAGGCGTACTCCAAATGAGAAGGGAGTTGTTTGAGCTCCAAACTTGGCAGGTCAATAATGGATGGTTTCATTCTTTCACTCCTGGGCATCTCAATGTGCTCAAAAGCCTTACTTTTCTTCAATGGCACAGTAGCCTCAAGATAGGCCACATGCTCAATGGTCTCAAGTGTCTCAATATCTTCCTATCCCTGCACAAGACACAACTCCAAAGGATCCTTGTGAAAGATGTTAGAAATGAAATGTAAAGTCTCAAGATTAATTACATCATCACAAGCATCCACATCTTCAAGTGCAAGTGGGTGTTTCATAGCATTGGATATTTGCAAAACCATCTACTCATTCCCTACCCTAAGTATCAATTTACCATCATGCACATCAATAACAGCTCTAGCAGTAGTTATAAATGGTCTACCTAGGATAAGTGACACATCAACATCCTCATCAATATCCAATATTACAAAATTTACAGGAAATATAAATTCACCAACCTTCACCAACACATACTCAACTATACCCCTAGGGTAAGTGATAGACCGATCAACTAATTGAATACTTATACGTGTTGGTTTAGGTTCACGTAGACCTAATTTTGTGAACATAACATTAATGCTAACCCCCAAATCAGCTAGTGCCTTATTAATCTCTAAATTACCTACAAGATAAGGAATAGTAAAACTCCCTGGATCTTTGAGTTTTTTAGGTAGCTTCTTTTAAATGAGTGTTAAACACTCCTCAAATAGTTGAACCATTGACACCTCCTCAAGTTTCCTTTTGTTGGAGAGTAGCTCCTTAAGGAATTTAGCATACTTCGGCATCTACGAAAGAGCTTCTACAAAAGGAATATTAATATGCAATTGTTTAAAGAGTTCGAAAAACTTACCGAATTGTTCATCCATTTTGTCCTTCTTCAACCTCACAGGGTATGGAATGAGTGGTTGGAACTCCTTAACCACAGGTGTAGGTTCCACTATCTCTTTCTCATTGATCTCCTTATCCTTAGCACCATCATCCTCAACTATCAATTTGCCATTGTTCTCCTCAGGAGCCTTCAACTCCTTCCCACTTCTTAATGTAATGGCCTTGAGTTGCTCTTTAGGGTTAGCTTCAGTATTTTTTGGCAAGCTACCTTGAGATCTCTCAGATAGTACTTTTGCAATTTGTCCAACCTGATTTTCCAGATTATGAATAGACGCCTGTTGGTTCCTTAGAGTTGTCTCTGTGGTTTGAAATCTAGTCTTTGAAGCTGCAATAAATTTCCCCAACATCTCTTCCAAATTGTTTTTCTTCTCATGTTGAGGTTGGGGTTGAAATCCATGTGGAGGTCTCACATTGGACTGGTTATTCCAAGAGAAATTTGGATGATTCCTCCACCTAGGATTGTAGGTGTTACTATATGGATTATTTTGCTGTCTTGGTGTGTTACCTATATAGTCCACTTGCTCAAGCTTGGAAAAATTGTTCCCATTCTAGCAGTCTTGACTTTGATGTCCTCTCCCACCCCATTCACAAAACATAACTTGAGCAGAATTAGCTGATAAGGCTAAGGTGTTAATCTTTTTATTCATAGCCTCAATTTGTGCCGCCAAAGCTACCACAGGATCCACTTAATGAACACCAGCAGTCTTGGTTCTTCCTTGGTCTCGAGTGGGTTGCCATTAGTAGTTAGTAATTGCCATGTCCTCTATTAAATCCCTAGCTTGCTCCGGTGTCTTGTCATTAATTGAACCCCCAGCAGTCGCATTAATTGCTTGTTTGCTCGCATAATTCAAACCATTGTAAAAAGTTTGAACTTGCAACCAAAGTGGTAAGCCATAGTGTGGACACTTTCTTAGAAAATCCTTGAATCTCTCCTAAGTATCATACAACGTCTCAGCGTCATTCTCAATAAATGAAGAAATATCATTTCTTAACTTCACTGTCTTAGAAGGAGGGAAGTATTTTTCTAAAAACTTTTCAGCCAAACCCTCCCAAGTACTAAAAGTGCCAGCAACAAATGATTTCAACCACTGCTTAGGTCGATCCTTCAGAGAAAATGGGAATAATCTCAACCTAATTGCATCATCTAAAACTCCATTGATCTTGAACATATCACAAATTTCCAAGAAATTTGCTAAATGTGCATTAGGATCTTCATCAGGAAATCCATCAAATTGACAGGACTACTGAACCATCTGAATAACATTTGGTTTGATCTCAAAATTATTGGCAGCAACTGTTGATCTCCTGATGCTGGAATCGGCCCTAGTGAGAGCGGACCCAGCATAATCTGACATTATTCTTTGGTCTCCCATTGTTCCAAGTTCTTCTTGCTCCTTAATTTTCTCAACCACAACTTGTTCTCTTTCCTTTAGTCTCTTGTGCAGATTTCTCTCTATTTCAGGATCTATTTCTACCAACTTGGATGAACTAGCTATGGTCATACAGGAATTAAGTCACTTGAAATATAAAATACCAAGAACAAAAATCGAAGAACTAAAGCAATAGTCTCTATTATTTTGGTAATATTATATAAAGTTTTCCTCGACAACAGCGCCAAAAACTTAATGTTAGATTTTGTACTTCCACCAGGTTTAATAAACTCTAAGTCTATTATACCCTAGCTACAAGCAAGCGCACCTATCGTTCGGGCAGTATAGCACAAAAGAGGTTGATCCCACAGGGAAACTATATAATTATTAAGTCAAACGTTAACTATTGTCTAGTAAATTAAATTCCAAGGAAAACTAAAATCAAATTAAATTGAAAATTAAACTATATTAAATAATTGCAGAAAATTGGCAAAATCAATAAGAAGTAATTAATGAATTAGATATCTAGATAGAAACTCCCTCTAGCTCCTCATATATTTCATGAATTACGAGATCAATCAAATCAAACAATGGATTGAGTTGACAATCCTAAAATTAGAATTAAACCTTTCTTAAGTGAGTTAATCCCCTATTCTCTAAGCAAATTAAATAGAATCTCTTCTTATTCAATTGGTTAGGCAAAGCATTAAGATCAAGGAAATTAAAGCCAAAGGATTTTGTAAACCTATCTCTAGTATCCCAAGCAATCCACAATATTCATGAGAGATCATATAAAATCAAGAGTATCTCTACTCCTTAATAAGAAATCTAGTATCAAATCAACAAGCTAGTAATTGTCAACTAGATTTTATCATTATAAATCATGAATATTACTCAATGTAAGGATGATTTGATTAAAAACCCAATCATTTAATCCATACAATCAAAACTAGGGTTCATCCCATCTAGATAAGTAGAGTTTAATTCATGGTAAATCTAAAGAACAATGAACAAGAAAGAAGGTAAAGAAATCTCAAACAATCCATAGAAAAGTTCTTGAAAATCCTCTCCTTGAATCTCCCCCTTCAGATCCACTCGAATATTCTTCTTTACCTTGATTTTGGTTATGACATATATCTTTCTCTCAAAAAGTTCTCCAGAAGAAAAACTCTCCAAAAGATTCCCCTCATTCTCATGTTTTTCTTCAAAACGTCTTTTAAAGGTGTAACTTTCGTTTACATGGTTTGGAACACGCCCATATTCCAGGGCGTGTTGGCGTTTGTCTTCCTATGGTACTCAGCTCTTCAACATGGGTTGCAATACACCTAGGTACAGGGGCAGGATATTCGACACGCCCTGGTACATGTTCGTGTTCCTGGGTGTGTTGACTACTGTATCTCTGATTCTTTACCCAAAATTTGCCGAATTCTCTCCTTAGCTTTGCAATTTCCAAACAAATTAGTCTGTGGCCTCCAAATCAGCTAATCTCTCAAACTATTCTGATAAAGTACTTAACAAACAAATTAAACCCAATTCAATAATAAAATATAGTAAGAACAAGGGATAAAATCTAATCAAATATGCACTTATCAGAGCCTTAGCTGGGAAGGGTTATGGTCTTAGCCGTGAGACTTGGCCCGTCTCGCGCTATTTCATATGACATATGAGAAACATGCGTAACCGAGCCTCTGTTCCATATTTATATATGATTATGTGACATGTGGGGAGCACACCGCTCCTAACCAATTTATTTCTGCTAAATCATATATTAATTCATGTTTTCAAATATGTTTACATTATTGTATATCCATTGTCTCATATGTTCACGTGTTCCTTGCTTCATTTTCTCATTGTTCCTTATTTGATATGTTTACTTGTACATGGAAAATTGTATATTGTCTCTATTGGTTTATGTCAAGAATCTATCATATCCAATTGTCTCAAGTATATGTGTGAACCTATAACGTTATTGTAGCTATCGTTGCAGAATACCAAAGGGAAGGAAAACACATTATCCGATGGAACTCAAAAACCAAGCCACATAGTTTATAACAGTATATTCTTTACTCACTGAGTTTACTCACCCCATTTTCCCTTATTTTTTTTAGGAGATTAGTAGAAAATAGCAAGTGGATCCTCAAGTATTCTTGCTTCTCTTGAGGAGTTTCATTTGGATAATGTAATTTGCTATATTTTGCAATGTTTATATGTATATAGTTGTGGAATTTTTTAGTGCTCCATGTGTGGGATGAAAAGACGTGGGTATTAATATGTATATAATAGATAATGGATAACAATTGAGATTAATGAGACATGTTTTAATATCATTGTATAATAATAGACATGTAACTTAATACATGTATATTAGTTAATTTGAGATAATGAGGTTGTTATTAGGTAAAAATGAATGTGGATTCAATGAATTGAGATGAGAATAGTAGTGAAAGTGTATTTCTTATAGGTTGAGATCTTGGGCATATGTGATGTGTATTGATATTATTGATTAGTTGCTTGATACCAAGAAGGACTATTGATATTTTCATGGGTTCTACGGGTGGTTGGTGCCCTTACGGCTACCCATGCCTTAGGACCGTCGCATCCTAAAAGTAGGATGTGACAAGTATCATCTATATTATTTTAATTGTTTATTAAAGCTTAATGTCCCTTGAAATTCTATGACTTCATTCTTGAATACGCGCCACACCAGCCACCAACCAGTAGACCACCGAAGTTTGGCTGCCGTCCTCTACCGGAGCAGGCCTGTCACACCCCGAAACTAGCGGTGCGACAATCCTAGGGCATGGGTAGGCATAAGGCCACCGAAAACCAGTAGAACCCAAATCACTATCAACCTGGACCAATAAATATCAAACTTATCATACATCTAAGCAACCTTTCAATATCCATATTCAACGATCAAACATATAATCCGTATCAATTATATCATACATTCATCTTTAATATATAACATTACTAATGTCCATTCCTTAACAATTACATTCCATTACATAATCATGTCTCTCTAAACGATAATCATCATACCATCAATGTTACTATGACAATTCAAATACTACGGAGAAACTAACAAAAGAATTACTAAAACTTAAATCACAATAAGCCCAAATATTAATAATAACAATAACTTAAACTTAAACATAAGCATATACATTATAACTTATTGAAGGAGAATACAATCAAGAAGTCCAACCTACCCGACAACCTTCCACTTTTATACATTAACT
>CATKHJ011031339.1:0-10741 GCA_949750685.1 Vernicia montana
GGAATTATTTAGTCCGAGTGATTAATCACTTCTAAAATAAGCATGAATTCAATCAGATTATTGACTTTCTAATAGAATGATGTGCTTTCATTAATGGACTGAGAATAAACATACTTGTCTCCATGTACATAAATTTCCTAATAGATTAAAGCATATAGATTGTGACATTAAAGCCAATCCCCAGCATTATAAAGGAACAGAATAACATGACTAAAGATTTCAATCTCCTAAAACAGAGTACTGCATTAAGGATTTTACATACGCTAAATATGACAAATTTCAAGTTTAATAGAGATTTCGTCATCCAACAACAGGGCAAACATGGAACAAATGAATTTAAATTTTCATTTTTCCATCATATATAATAAACGAACCCTGCCTTCATGAACTTTTGTGACAATTGTTTGTGGAGTGAGATGGGATGTGTATTTAACATCTGATGAGTAGGATTGTGACACAAACAGAGTAAACACAAGAAGTGAAGTCTAATCAAGAAAATGATTAGGCCAATCAAGAAATTAAAGAGACTCTGCCTGCCTCTGTGGTTAATGCGGTTCAATGAAATGCCTCTCAGTCAGTTTCCAGTACTGTTAGGTTTTGAGATTAAACTCCAGTCAGAACCCAATTAATTAGGTAAAAAAAAAAAAGCCATTCAGTTCTTACCTGGGCAAAGCTGATCACCGCAAATGCAAAGGAATTTATTCGAGTTTGCATCAAAACCACAATGCCCACCAGAGCGATAACACTCATCACAATCCTCAGCGTAAGGACTACTATAACTCACATTAAATCCATCTCTCAAAACCTCCCCAAGTAAGGACCTATTACCCTCAAGAACTTGGACCAAATTCACAAGAATTGGCACCGTAATAATAACGCTACACTGAAATATATTCAAGATAGGATCACTAGGAACCGGACCAAAAAGTAATAGGCATCTTTCTTCCCATCTACTTCACAAGTGAATAAGTTTTCAGGCTCATAAAGCAGAACAGAGTCATTGCACCCATATGACAGAGAAAGGACTTCATTGTTGGAGCCAAGACTGAACTGGGTATTATTGAAAGTTGTGCTAGCTGATTGTTTTGTGCAAATGGTATCATAAAGTTCAGACCGGGAGAGAATAAGGGTCTGGTTAATTTGGTCAAGTTGAATGACTCGGTAACTCAATGAGTTAACTGTTAGATAAGGTATGGAATTATCAACACAAGTGAGTTTGAAGCCAGGAAGGCCACAGTAGGCCGGACGTTCACCACCAGTAAAAGGGTAGTAGATATCTATGAGATGGCCACAAGAGAAGGTCTGGTTGCAGCTGGAAAGAGTATAATTAGAGGGAAACGACGTCGTTGAGACAACAGAGAAGACCAAAATAATGATGGTAATAGAAAGAAAGAAGGTCAAGGTGACGGAGGTGGAGGTGGAGGTGGAGGTGGAGGTGGTTGTGAGTGAGTGCATTGGTGGAGGAAAAGTGAGAATTGGGTGAGAAGGCATGGAATAATAGGGTGGTGGTGGTGGTGATGAAAATGAAGGTAGTTGGACCTTATTAGACTGGCAATGGCTGCCTTTGGCTGACTTGGACCCATTTATTTATTTTTATTTTTTACCAAATGACTTGGACCCATTTATGTACGTGTTTTGGGGGTTGTATTAATATAAATGGAGGCTCATATTTGGAAAATTGACAAATCCATGTATCATGGGGAGTACTCAATTTAGAGCCAATATTAATTTTCGATGTAATCATAACCTTAAACTTGTAATTTGGATTAATTTAGAGCCTTTTCCGTTAATTACACTAAGAGCAATTAGTATACTGCAATCATTTCTTCAAATTGGTTCCGTCCTTTGGTTCGATTCTTGAAACACTTTAGAATGCTAATTTCATATTTCTTTTTATTGATGCTTTTGAAGAATTTTCTTTTAATTTTTCTTTTGAATATTTTCTAATTATTTAAAAAATTAATTTTTTTTATTTTTTATTATTTAAAAATATAAAATAAGTCTATTTTTTTACTTTATCAAATTCATTTAATGGTATTAATGTAATTAATAAAAAATACTTAAATTATCTCAAATTATAAGTTTAAGATATTACATCCAAAATTAATATTGACTCTCAATTAAATTCAGACAACATGCAAAGTGATGGCTTTCTGTATATTTGTGCATTAATTAATTACTCTTTTTTGTCTTATTATTTGTATTTTGATGATTAAATAATGTATTATGAAAGGTATCATGCCATGATCATTTGGTAGAAATTGAAGGAAGAAAAGGTTAGGTATGGTTTTTTTTTTGGCCCAAAAAAAAAAAAAAAAGTTTAGATATTTTTTTATTTGTCGTGGTTGAAATTTAGAAATGACTATCATAAAGGTTGTTGAAAATTTTGGTGTGTTTAGATAAAGGGAGACTTTTCCACATATATTATTGACTGATGCATTATTTCTTCTTCTTCTTCTTCTTCTTCTTCTTCTTTTTTCACGTTTATATGAATTTGTTTAAATTATGCAAATATAAAATACAAAATTTATATACTTTATTTTTATATGCATAAGGTATTTTTAATAATTTATCCCGTAATATTTATTATAATTTTCTTTCCACACTTAGATGTAATTCAATAATAAGTATAAATATGAATTAAGAATATATTCAAATTTAAATTTCTTTTCCCTAATACTTAAAAAAAAAAATCTAAAATAATTTATACAACTCAATTGAATAGTGACATCCCTCTTGATTCTCTTATTAAAAATTTACCAGTAGTTATAAGTTAAATAAAATACACATTAGCACAAAAAATTCATCTATGATACTCTTTTTTTTTTATTTATAAAATTGACATTGAAATTCAAATTGCAATTAAAATTAAAATTATATTATGTTAGATGAGATATTAAAAATAAATTTGGAGGAGAATAATATTCCTTCAGGTTTTAATATATAGACCTGATAAAAAAAAAAACATTTCTATACATATTATTCTATAAATAGTAATGGCAAATCTAGGGGTGAGCATTCGGTCGGTTCGATTTAAAACCGAACCGAATCGAAATAACTAAAATTATATTTTTTAAAAATTGAACCGAACCGAAAAAGTTCGGTTCGGTTCTGTTCAGTTTATCGGTTTCACTGTTTTTTTTTTCTTTTTTTATTATAATAATATATATATATATATATATTTTATACATATTATGTATATATTTATTAATAATATATTATATATATATTAAAATTATTATGTATAATATAATATATTATATGGTTGGGTTGGGTTGGGTTTGGTTTGGTTTTTTTATTTAATTAACTTTTTATTATATAAAATAAAATTTTGGTCGGTTCGGTTCAAACCAAATTTTTTTTAATAAAAACCGAACCAAACAGAAATTTAATTTGGTTTTCTATTTTAAAAACCGAACCGAAATACTTAAAAAACCAAATCGAATCGAACCAATCAGTTCGATTCGATTTTTTAGTTTCGGTTCAGTTTTACTCACCCCTAGGCAAATCTATCAGTAATTATTCTGTTATTGAAGTGGTTTTTAGCCGAACTCTGTTCTCACTTTTATTGGTTGGAACTGATGTACAGCCTAATCACCTTATGAGTAATGAATTGGTTGAAGTTTTCAATGAAACTGAAATTTATTAGTTTTTATAGTAAAATTGATTTAATCAAAATAAAATATTTTAAATAATTTATTGTAATACTGTATTTTGGACAATTATTTTTATGGTTTTCAGACTCGGCCTGATCTTTGAATTAGTGAAAGCAAAGGGTCACAGATCAGAGGTTGAACAATAATTGAATTTAAATTTTAAATAATATCATATATTTATTATTTATATGTTAAAAATAAATATAACATACATATAATTAAAATTAAACAATGGCATAATATACCTATCTTGGGACTTCCAACACAGAAGAAAAAATCATATTCGTTCATGAAAGTCACCAATGTTACATGAGCATTGCAACAAACTGATATGAGATAAAACAATTCAAGTTCAACTTGAGCTTGATTAGAGAAGGCCCACTAGTGAAATTGCAGAACTATGGGCCTCACTAATATAGGGTTCATCTACAGTGCCACCCTCCACGGGCTCATTGAATAAAGCCCACAAGAGATACCTTCATATCTAAGGAACCGAGGCTCATCATCCTCGCCCTTCACCTCCGCCCAAGCATCTTTGCCTGAACACCATAGTCACATGTCCATACACTGTAGTACATGTCACTTGTTAAGCAAGCAAAGAAGGGTCTGTCAGGGAAAAACCTGTTTGGAGATGGCGCACCCCTCTCTGCCACTCATGGGTTAACTAACTCAGACATGACCAAGTATACGGTCTATGCTGCCCATGAACAAGATGAAGCCTAACACCCATCCCATCAAAGCCAAAATAGGTATCATTACACACAAGTTACATATTCATCACTTACTAAGCCTAAATCATATATAAGGAGAGAGAGAACCCTATTTTCAAGTAGCTTACTCTCTACATTTTCTCATCTATTCTTTTCTCTAAAAATACTTTCTGGTTCAAGGAAGTTCATCTTTTTCCTAAGAACCCTAAGTCACCATTATTGACTTAAGCATCGAAGAACCTTTGCTTGGCTCTCTAATGTTCACTATTTGTCTTGCAGGCCCAAAAAACACATAAAAGGAAATCCAACCCATCGCAATACTCTAGCTTGATAAAGCACTCGTCAAATTAGAGTCGTTTGTGGGAACGTTGGCTGATTTCCTTCTTAGATTCACTTTCACTTTCTTCTCTCTTGAGGTTTGTGACATTCACATACCTTTCTTCACCTTGGTCTTACATTTTTAGTTTCCTTGCACTATAAGGAACCTTTCTCTTAGCTTGCAAGACCATTTTCATTCTAAAAAACCTACTAAGATTTAATCAATATGGCTCATTCTAATGAATATGATCCTACAAGTTCACACTTGAATCCTACTGAAGACACAATTACCCTTGGAACTTAAACAACCCTACCTCAAAATACCCAAACCCCTTAAAATATCATCCCTCTCACCGCTCCAACTCTATATCTGACTGCCTCTTTGCAACTTCTAAGCACCCTCTCCACTCAGATCACCTCAACAATACAAGTCTTAGCTGCTGCTCAACAACAGACCCCTACCCCCTTCTACCCAAAATGTGAGTAGAGTCCTTAAAATTGCTCCACGTGAGGGTGTGAGTAAACACCTAAACTTTGAAGGTGGAAAATAGGGGAATAGGGAAGTAGAAGAGGGTAGAAGAGCCAAAAGAAATGAAAGGGGTAGGTTTAGATTTGAAGTGGTAAAGAGTATGAAGAGAAGAATCACCCCAAAGAGGGGAGAATATGGAGAGAACAGCTCCCTCGACGATTAGAACGTATGCATGAAAGAGAATGTAGTATGCATGCAGAGATAGAAGGTCATCGTGACAGAGGGAGACATTCTCATCACCATGATAGAAGGAGCAAAGATAAGAGTGAGAATAGGAGAAGGGGTGGATAGTCTGAAAAGGAGAGAGGATGAGAAAGATATAGTTATGAAGGGAATTCTAAAGCGGGATGGAAGGGATATCCATGCAGCCCAATTTGAGGCCCTTCATGCTAGACGAGGCCAGAGAGAGCAAGAGGCCACGAGCCAGCAGAACCCAAAATAGATAAGGGAAACAGTTAGAAATTTTTGAAAGAGTTGAAGAAAGACCAGACAGACTCAGAAAGAAATAAATAAGAGTTTCACACTCGCTCTTAAGTCCCCATTCAAAGAAATAAGAGAATAAAGGATGCTAGATAAATTCAAACCGCTAGTATTAAAGAAGTATGATGGGAATTCAGACCCCCGAGGGCATGTCTTAGACTACAAGCATGTTATAAAGTTAACTTCAGAGGTTCTTTAGAGAGAGTAGCTATGAAGTGGTTTGATAGCTTGGCGAAGGGGAGTATCAGCTCCTTCAGACAGCTTACCGAGGCTTTTCATGCATAAGTTTGCTTTGAGTATTCCCATAGAAAGGAGAACACAGTTCTTAGAGGCTGTAATTCAGAAAGAAGGGAAGTCACTCAGAGACTATGTAGCTCAATTCAATAAAGAAGCCTTCAAGATTACTGAGCTTGACCAAGTGAAAGTGATCGAAGCACTTCAGAATGGCACCATCAACAGAGATTACTTCAAGGCACTTTGTAGGTATGCCCTTTGTTCCTTTGAGGATACAATGGTGGTCGTCCAAAAGTACATTAGGCAAAATGATACCTATGCTTCCAGCCAATTCTCCAAAAGGATTTAGTGGATCAACCTCTACAACTTGGGGGGGAAGGTCCTCAACCCTTTGCTTCTTAGCTGGAGGGGCTAAACCCTCAGCTTCGATTTGTGTCTTAGAGTGAGGCCTTGGAATTGGCGAAAGAGGAATGACTTCAGAAGGTGGAGGTATAAATATAGGCAAATCCTTGATGAACACTTCTTAGGAAGGAGTATGATCCAGCCCTCGCTTCGCCTCATCCAAAAAAAGAAGAGAATGAAAACAATTCCTCCTCAAAAGCAGATGGAGCAACCTTATCTGCAATAGGCTTAGATGTGTCTGCAAAACAAGAAAATAACACATATATAATCAACACTCACCTCAATCCAAACAGCTTATCATGCAAAGTCCATAATATATATATATATATTCATACATACAACTTAACCATAGGAGCAATCAACTCCTCAAAAGAGAAGCTGTTGTCACCAATAGGATCCACCTTAGTGTTCTTCTTAGCGATCACCTGGGGGGCCTCTGAAATGCTGGGAGCAGCGAGAGCTTCTTCACTAACCCTCTTAGGCACTACCAAGGGCGCTCTAAAAAGATCAAAAGCTGAAGAGACTAGGATATTAATATTTGAAGAACGAAGAGGACTCCTCGCTCTATGAACCAATTGAGGCACCACTAGCCCATCCTCATCAGGGTCTTCAAAAAGAATGAGAGGATCCTGTTGCTTTGATGATGAAGTGTCAGGTGTTGGATGAACCTTCACCTTGGGAATAGGCACCGGAGGTTCCTTTCCCTTTCCAGCCACGAGAGGGGGTGGTGGTGGAGCTGGAGCTCTTCCCTCCACAACAGGAACTGTGCGCGGTATTGAAATGCCCTTGGGGGCAGGTTGGTGAGTTGGTGAACAAGCTGGTTGAGAAGTATTCGGAGGAGCCACCTTTGAGGTCTTTGGAGGAACTGCTTAATAAGTTTTTGGAGGAGAAGCATCTACAGCCTTGGCAAGCCTCCTCTTCCTAGGTATCCTTTTCGTCTTAAGGGCATTCGCCGCAACATCACTCTCTTATTCGGATGGAGGCTTCCAGTCTTTAGGTATACAGGCCCTTAATTGGCATGTAGCCTCGTCAATAATAGGAAGTTCAACAGCCAAGTTGTACACCTTTGCTGCCATATATTTGATGTACGGGTGTATGTCACTATAGTAATCTTTATCTGTGATTACCTTTGTAAGAAAAATGCAAACATATTCAAAATTCATCGTCAACAACAAAGTCACATAATAATAAAAACAAACAAACAAAAAGACTCACCCCTAATATCATTTATGCGAAGAGGCTCATTGAGCTTATCTCGCACATCCTTTAGTTGGGAAGCGAGACCTAATTTCTTCACATTGTAAATAGAATTATCATGGATGATGGTCTTCACAGTCCTAAGCTCATCCTCGCTCATGCCTTCAAGCTAATCAGAAAGCTCGTTGGTGGGATTCATCAGCTCTTTAGGGAAGCCAAAGCATGGGCCATTCTTGCCCATACCATCTGTTTGCATTATTACAATAAACTTGTTGACCTAATTAGGGACCTTGTTATCTTTGTCCTTAAAGAGATGGCGGCGCGACGTCGTCGAGGTCATTCAGACAACAGTCTTTGGTGCCTTCATTATTTTGAAAATGACCTGGAAGGTCCTCGTCATGGGGGTTAAATCCAAAGCCTTGCAAATCACCTCGAACCTATCAAGATCTTTGATTGAATTGAAGGTCAGCATCATAGGGTTCACTTAGAAATAGTTGAAACAATCTACCAGAAATGACGAAGGTGGAAATCTTAATTCGGCCTCCAATTGATGGTAGAAGAAGACATAACTGCCATTGTTTTTGGCTATCTCCCTATTAGCAGCATCAGCGGCGTTGGTAAATATCCTCTCTTCAAGACCAAGAATATGAAGGATAAAATCCTTACTCCCCTTCAAATTGGTTGCAAAAGTAATGAAGTCACTAGCTTGAGCGACTAAATGGACTGAGGACCATACCTCAATCATGGGTGCCTTCATGTCAACGAGAGTAATAGCCTTTTTTGGGGCCATTGATGATGAAAAAGAACAAGAAAATAGAAAAAGTAAGAAAATTTTGAAGGAAGAAGATAAGAGCGGAAAAATCAACAACAATAGAGAAAGCAAAAGTAAAAACCCTAAACCCAGTAAGAAGGAGGCTTTTATAATGAAAGACTCCTCAAAATTAATCCCCACAATTAATTCAAAATTCAAAAAAGCAACAGTTGAGTTATCCCATTAAAATTTGTTGTCGTTACAACGCCACATGCCCACGATCTAGCATAAAACCGCTCCTACATTAAATGTGGTATCCCCATTGTCAGGCACCCAGAAGATTTGCTCATATAGTATAACTTTCTTAGAAAGCTACTCCACATAGCGAAGGTGACTCTTTGCAAAGAAAATAAGAAATTGATGAAACGACATCTTCGACAAACAACATTTACGAAGCAAAAACTTGTTTCAACTGAGGCTCACATATGCCTTCGTCTCGGAGAAATAGGGGGGCCTCTGATATGGGGTAAAACAATTCAAGTTCAAGTTGGGCTTGATCAGAGAAGGACCGCTAATGAAATTGCAGAATTATGGGCCTTGCTAATGTAGGGTTCATCTACATTGCCACCCTCCACGGGCTCATTGAATAAGGCCTACAAGAGAAGCCTTCAAAACTAAGGAACTGAGGCTCATCATCCTCACTCTTCACCTTTGTCTAAGCATCTTCTCCTGGACACCATAGTCACATGTTCATGCACTATAGCACATGTCACTTGTCAAGCAAGCAAAGAAGGATTTGTCAAGGAAAAGCTTGTCTAGAGACGGCGCACCCCTCTTTGCCACTCATGGGTTCACCATTATACCTAGGCTACATACTCATCACAAACTAAGCCTAAATCATATATAAGGAGAGAGAGAGAACCTCATTTTCAGGTAGCTTACTCTCTACACTTTCTGATCTTTTTTTCTCTAAAAATACTTTCTGGTTCAAGGAAGTTCATCTTCTTCCTAAGAACCCTAATTCAACATTACTGACTTAAGCATCGGAGAGCCTTTTCGGAGCATAAGCCTCAGCTCTCTGACATTCATTGTTTGTCTTGCAGGCCCAAAGAACACACAAAAGGAAATCCAGCCCATCGCTATACCCTAACTTGATAAAGCACTCATCACGAACATTACTGAGTAGTAATGAACGTTATCTATCAAGGGACTTCTAACACATAATAGAATATCACGCTCGTTTATAGAAGTCACCAACGTTACCAGAGCAACGTAACGAATGTTACTGAGAAATAACGAACATTATCGAGAAATAACGAATGTTACCTGTTGTTTTCAAGCAAAATGAGTTAAAACTCAACTGGGCATAAATCACTAGATAACTAAACAATAATTTTGCACAAAAATGGCATCTATAAAGCTGTGATTTGTCTAAATAAAAGCAACTCACTTATATTTTTATACAAAAGTACAATAATCAATACTAAACTATGAAGTTAAGAAAAAAAAAAAGAATATGATTTTGAACTATGAAGTAAAGAAAAAAGAAATGATAAGCAACAAAAAAAAACTTAGATCTTTCCACATACCTCATGATTGGAGGCTTAAGAGTCGACAGACGAGAGAGAAAGTGAGAGTTTTGTTTATGTAACTTTTTGAGAGTTTTAGATTTAAGGATTTAGGTAACTTTTGACACAAAACGACATTGTTTTGTATTAAGAAGCACAAAACCCATTTTACCTAGATAATCCGAATCGGTTCGTCCGAGTCACCGGGTACCCAGTTGGGTTAGCGAGTTTTTACCGGATCTAGGTAAAAGCGGATTTAATGGGTGACCTGGTATGGCCTGTGGACCGATTCTCGATTTTTCCAGTAAAACAGGCCTGGCCTAATTTAACAAATATGATTATTTTTAATAAATTTACATTAATTTTAGAAAATACATCATCAACGATGTTTTCTTTAATTTTTTTTGTTAAAATAAGGATCCTCTATTAGAAGTCAAATTAATTATATATATCGCCCAGTTAGAAAGGTTTTAGAAGGTAAATACCTAACAAGAGAGAATCCAAATAATTTTGTATTTCCAGTATGATACATGAATCAATGACTAGTTAAGGGGATTAAAAAAGTATTCGTTTAAAAAAAAAAAAAAGGAAAATTGAAGATTTTCTTAGTTTGTTTAGAAAACAGAAGCAAAATGAAACTAAAACAGTTTAATAGTCCCATTGTTACATTGAAAAAGAAAATTGTTGATTTCTATTGGAGAGCAAACACTTCAAATCATATAATGAATTTACATTAATACCACAGTAATAAAATAAGTAAGAAAGTCATATATTTACTATAAAATTTATTTTAGAAGAAATCTTTTCAATTATATTATTCAAAATTGTAAGAAAGGTTCAATTATTCTGTGCAAAAAAAAAAAAAAAAAGAAAGTTTCAATTATTAAAATATGAGA
>CATKHJ011031433.1:0-14410 GCA_949750685.1 Vernicia montana
ATATATATATATATATAATTGAAGATATTTTGATTATTAGAATTACTTATATATTTTTTTTGTATTTATAAAATTCATAAATAATTATTGAAAAATAATAATAAATTTATTTTGAAAATGTTAACAGATTCAGACATATAAAACATCAACCAAACAAAATTAAAATGTAAATACGCTTAATACATTAAAAATGTTCTGCAATTTTATTTAATAAAACATTAAAAAATTCAACATACATAAAAGTATGAGAGTATTTAAATAAATTTTTTTAGAATTGTCATGATGTAAGAAAATTATAAAGAGTGAGTGATAAAATTAAAAATCCTAATATATATATATATATATATATATAACTAAGTAATATACTTTTTATATTATGAATAATTATGTAAATATAATATCAAGTTCTCACGAAGATGGAGACGGAGATCCCCGCGTAGTGAGAAATACACTTCCCGTCTCCGTCCCGTTTTCACTAACGGGAAAGAAATATCATTTATCCCCACTCCCATAAGGATAAAATTCAGGAAATCTCCGTCCCGTTCGTAGCAAATTCCCGCGGAGAACAGAAATTCTCCACCCCAATGTCATCTATATATTTATTATTATAAATTAATTAATTAAAACTTTAAACGGCTTGCATAATTTAAACTTTAAAGCTTTAAAGTAGAAAAGAGTATACTAATTCCATTGCAGCTGAGATTCTCCAATTGCACAATTAACTTAAGTACTGATAATTTTTCTTGGCAAATACACTGCTATTTTTTGCCAATCTGCAGCTAACTAGTTGTTCTCCTCATCACTTTCTCAAAGATACATCAATGATCAATATCTGAAATTTTACATCACATATCTGCACTTGGTTTCTCATTAATGGAATAACAAAAAGAATAGAATAAAAGATGTATCTGTCTTATATGTAGTAACAGTGGCATTGCTCAAATCTTGTTATGTGTTTGAAATTTTGGTCAGTCACATTGTCAGTAACAAAAGAATGATTAGCTGAAATGTCTTCTCAGTTGGAATAGAGACAAGTGATGTTTTGTGTGGTAAAAATTGTACATTCCAATTATGAAATCCCTTTATAGGTTTGATTGTTTCGCTCGTCGAATCTTGTCTCCTCAATCGGAAGTGGAAGATGGGATGTTGGTGTTGGTAAATTTTGTACAGTCATATGGTCCTATCCCTTGGTTGTTTTTTCGTCTTACCTGAAAATTAACAACAAAAAGTCTTAGATTAGGCAAAAGATCATGGAAAAGAAATCTGTTGTTCTTTCATAAAATTTCCAGGAAAGAGATTTCTTTGTTATTGTTAGACAATTGCCTTTCTCCACCATTCCTTCCCAAAACAAGTAACAAGTAACAACCCTATTAATGTGAAAGCCAGACACAGATGAGCTAGACAGATCTATGTTCAACCCAGAAACTAATGACTAGATTTACTGTTCAAGGAAAATGCATATATAATGTCAACCAGGGATGCCTGCTGTGTTATCTTCAAAAATTGTTTTGAAAGTAAGAGAAGATTCTACGCAACATCTCAACAACTTTCATGATATATTCCAAACAAAGTTAGACTGTTTCATGGCAGAATAAATCCCTCACCTGTGTCTACTTTAACACAGTCCATCTAGTAGTAAAATTGTGAAACTTGTCAAGAGTTAATGGAGTTAGGTGCTTACAAAATTCAAAAATAACTGGGAAAAAAAGCAGGAAGGGCAAAGTGGCAAAATGATGTGTAAGTGAACAATCTACATGAAAAGCACAGTGCAAAAGCAAAACAGTAGACAGAGGATTTCCAAATTTTTTTTTCAACTGTCATGTTGAAGCCAACAAAAGATCTTTAAGTTGGACAGACAGGTTATGACACTCGAATTACTATTTAAAGGTATATAAAGAACACAAACTATTAAGATAATTAGCATGCACAGGCTTATAAAAGAAATTGTCTAGGATATAAGTTTGCACCGGGGACCAAGGACCAGGTTCAGGTACAGACTTGTCTGGGGGTGAATTTTGTACAGCGCCACCTTTCTTGGCTAGAATTTCCTGCAGAGAACTTTGCATTAGATCAGAATATATTTTTCTTCTAAAATTAGTCTACTATGTGTTCAAGTACCTCTCCAGCAGCTTCAAAAGCAGCTAACCATTCTTCGGAAAAAGGAACAGCATTTGGTGGAGGTCTTACTACAAATGCATCTTGCATCTTGTCATTCACAGATTTCTTGCTGCCATAACATAGACTATTTTTAAAATGTACACTGTAATAATTCTAAAAAATTTATGGTATGCATATAGAGATAGTTAAAGAGTTGACGAGAGGAAACATGGAATGCACACGAGTGCAAAACAGAATTAGATTAAGACACTTACAGCGAGAGTGTTGCATCCTTAACTACTTCAGAGCACACAGCACTGTCCAACCCATCTTGCAGTTCACTGTCATTACCACCATTATGTTGGCGAATGTTAATTTCAGCTTCCACTGACAAATCGACTTCTTCACCCTGCTGGATACTTCCATTTGAGGTGTTATTAGCATCAAAAGAATTTGCAGCCAATGGCATCTGATCTCCATTAGTCCTGGAGGATGAATCGCAATTCAAAGGACAAGCTTGATTGTCAAGCTCATAATCATTTCTGTAATTACAATCCATATAATATTCAATATTTTCAACTGATGGTTCCATGGATTGGTGCTCGGCATTTTTGTCCACAATAAAACCAACATCACACATCGGATGGGATATTTGAATGCAAGCATCAATACGTTTTGAGTCACTTGGAAAACTATTGCCTTCTTCTGAAATGGCATCTGAGACATTCTCAAGAGTTTCTTTCTCCTGAGATTCAATAGAAGCATTCATCAACAAGTTATCATCCGAACACAATCCATGATTTTCCTGAGGAACTTGTTCAATCACAAGGTCAAGATTTTGAAACTCAGGATGTTCTTTAGGCTGTGTACTGATATCATCAACCACTATGGAAGACTTATCTGCCAATGAGGCACTAACATTACTATTGCAGCTATCAGTTAACAAACTGTCATGCAAGGACTGTACTGGAGCATCTTCCATAAATACTTTGTTCATCATGTTATCGACTCCAGAAGGTTCATTTTCTATGATTTCACATTGGTGTGGACTATGAGGAATTTCAGATCCACTTCCGCCAACTGCACTGACATCTTCCAAGGATCTTCTTTCACCACACACCTCTTCACTCTGATTCAAAAATTGAGCTTCATGAGAACAAGAATTTATCAGCATAGCTTGCTCTGCTGTCTGTTCTTTTACATCATGCATACCACTAGTGCAATCATTGAGCTGTGTAGAAATGCTCCTTTCACCATAACAAGCATCATTTCCTGGCTGTAAACCAGAGAAGGCCATTAAATTTGTAACTGAAGAATCAAATTGTTTGTCTATTACACCTTCCTGCTCACTGATATCATTCATCCCAGAAGAATCCTTAACTTGCATGACACAGCTAATCTGGGATGTGATATGAGGATTTTCAAGTTCCTTCCCACTAAAATCTCCACTGTTGGGGGAAAAATTATTCACATTGACACCGCCAGTGATGACTACATCAATCATATGGCTTTTGCCAATCCTTTCCAATGCCAAAGCATTAGCTTCATTACAGAGCTCAGTGTCATGCCTGAAATTTTCAACCACTGGCTCACTATCTGCAGAAGCTGTTGAAACATTTTCCACATGTAGACACCCCATCTTTCCAGCTGCATCAAGATCGGAATCTTGGTTAACAGATGATACTGAACAAAGTAAATTGGAGCTTCCCGCTTCACCTCCACAAGCATCAGTTCTTGATTCAATAGATTTGACACTCTGAAGGACATCTTTATTCTGGGATTTTTTTCCATGCAATAAGCTACCATTAGAAAGTGGTCCACAATTATCCTGAAAAACTGCCTCTGTTATAAGACAGGAATTTGGAAGCTCAGCTTGTTCTGCAGATTTTGCACTTAGATCATCAATAATCATCAAGTTTGAATTATCCACTTGTGAAGTGCTCATTAAACTCTTGTCACTTTCAACCAACAGCTTGACAACTACAGACAGCATTTCTGTATCTCCAGCATGCAATCCCCTACTCACGTAATCAATTCCAGTAGTGCCATCTTTTGTGGGCTCTACATCTGTACAGTGAGATGGACAATATGAAGTTGCACCGCATTCTTGGGCTTTCAAACCAGCATCTGCAGCATTTGAACTATCGTATATATTAAGATCTTCTGAAGATCTGCTGTCCTCAAACAAAGTACCACTGAGCCCCTGGTTCTCTACATTACAAATAAGATCAACTTTGCAAGTGTCAGGCTTCATCAGCTCAGCTTGCTGGGGACCCTGTTTCTTGGCTTCATTCGTGCTGCTTAGTCTATCTTCATGCACTTTTGAAGCCGTCTTGTTCCAGTTATTGTTCACAACTGCAGATTGAGACTCTGAACAGACATTATGATCCTTTATACAGGGATTGTACTGAGTGTCTTCCACATGTTGGTTCACAATTGTATTATTTGTCTCAAAAGGACCGTCATCTTCCACTGGGAGGCAAAGAGGGGATGTGGAATGGGGATAGTCTAAACAAGCACCAGTAGAGTCTGTACTTCGGAGGCCAACATCAAGACTGCTCCTGTGATCATCTTTTTCCAATTGTTCACATGGACCACTCTGTAAGGGCAACTTATTATTATTGCTCTGCAGTGCTACATGCTCCATGCAAGAGATCTTTTCAATTTTACATGGTTCTGCAAGATCTGGAGGTTGCGGATTAGCATCATCACAAATGTTGTGCACCTGTTGCTTATGATTCATCATACCATAACTCTCAGGGTTAAATTTTGCCTGCAATGCAACCTGCTGCATATTATTCAATTCCAAGTCGGATTTGTTCTTTTCACATGAGGCAGCATCAACAGTCTGTGCAACAGAGTATGATCTACTTGAGCATGCAGGTATATTCCTCGATGGTCTAGGGGGTTTTTGATGAATAGGATTCAAGGCACCAGCTCTGCTAAAATTAGGAATATTAGACTCTGGAAGATTGCAGGATTGAGTACCTCTCTGTGACAGGCTATGTGAGCCAGATGGTTTTGACTGCAAAGCAATTTCCACAAATGCCGGTGGAAAAGGGCATCAGATCAAACATTTTGAAACACAAAGTATCTCTGTTTGATGCATTTACTATGTAATTTCTGAATTTTTATTATATAGTAATCCAATATTGTTTATATCAGCATACCTGACCAAAGAATCCTAGTGATGGTGACGGCATTCGCAAGCATGATGGTTTTGCTGTTTGAGGTCGGGTACGTTGCATGATTCCACCACTATAGCAAGCATTTTGAGAGAAAGAAACCAGAATTTTGCTGGTATTGCTATCATGGACAGTTGCCGGATGAGCAGCTGGACCTAATGAATCTGGGACCACTTCTGAACTATTATTAACCGGAAGAACCTGGGGAAGTTGCACATTGGATGATGAATGTATTTCTGGTACCCTGCTGACCTTTACCTTTAAAAGAAATACAATACACACATGTATTAGATAATGATGAAGCAATATTCAACAAAATTTGCCAGCCTGGTTTAGTCCAACAAAATTCTGATGGGTTGATTTACAGTGACTGCAACTTCTAGAGCTTCAGGTTCTCACCACATTTCTTTTTGCTTGCTGAGCTGTAGATTTTACAATCGATTTTCCAGCAGGACCAGATTTTACATCATTTCGTGCAGTTTTTGTATTGGTTGAAGTGCCTTTTAGTCCAGTATTTTTCTGAGCATTGACTGCAGAATGCATCAAATACACATGCAAATATCAATTGCATCTGATGCAAAAGTGAAGATCTAGCCTAACAGAAACGAATCATATTTTGGATGGGCTAAATCTAACTGTTCTATGAAATATAATGCAGATGAGAAATTAAACTCTGCAGTTATATTAAAAAACATAAATTCCAAAACTTTGAAAATGAATATACATAGACATACGCAAAAATCACCTGGCCGAGAAATATAATTGCTCTTCGAGTGGCTGGCACTAGTTATAGAACTTCTAGAAGGTTTAGAAACAACTGAAGGATCCTGCTTTGGTGAAACTCTGGAACCTTTAGTTGCCACTTTTGTTGTGTTTGTGTTTGTGTTTGGAGGCCTTTTCAGAGTTGAAAGAAGTTAAGGTCAACTTTTACATTGAAACAAATAGATTAAGAAAGTCAAAGGAGCTCAAAGAAACTTATTTTAACCATCAAACATACTTCATACAAAAATAAATCTAAAAGGATATGAAGATGAGGCCACTGGTAGTGGGCAACCGCTGCGCTTAGAGGCACTTCTATTAATATCATGAGCTGAAAGAACCTTTCTTTTGGCCTGAGGAGCATGATTTGAACAACACAATGGTAAATTTCATTAAAAATGCAGATCAACCAATAATTACACAAGAATGGAATAAAGGGAAAAACATGTAATAAAACATGAGAAACACTAACCGTAGGAACTGGGCCTCTTTTATCACTAGCTGGGGAAACAACCTTTGGTGACAAAGTACCAGCAATCTTTCTAATTCTACTTCCATTTGGAGTGCTTGAAGGCAACTCCTTGAATAAATTATCCTCAAGTGCTTGCAAATCAGGTGAGTCAATGGCACCATCCAATTCACCAGATAATGATTCTCTGCCTTCATGAATAACTGATAACATCTCCCCACTAGTCTTTCCCAAATTCCCACTAAGCATTGATAATTCTAAGGGATCCAAAACACCTAGCCAATGAAAAATATTGCCATTGTTCAAAATTACAAGCATAAATCAAACCCAAAAATAAAAAATAACAGTATATAAAAAAAATAAAAAAAAAGACCTTCTTCAGTAAAGAAAGCTCTGTCCCATGCTAAGCTTTTTCTCAGATTGTAACCTCCACCCTTTTTCTTCCTCTTCATTTGCTGTGGTTCAAGACTGAGTTTGGGCATTTCTGATTTGTTCAGATTAACATTTTCTTTATTCACATTATTATTATCTGCACTATCTTCACACAATGAAGAGATTGGTTTAGACTTATCCTCCTCGCACTTTATACTCTCTGCAACAACATAATACTGATATTAATTAATTAATTACTCCCCCATTTCTATATTCATTAAAAATTGCTCCATTTCAAGCAATTTAAAACTCTAAATTTACAATTTTTTTAAAATAATAATAGAGAAGCTCTAACCGATTGAATAGGAGAGAAGAGCTGAGCGAGTAGATCTGGGAATTCGAAGAAGAGGAGAGCAAGAGAAGTAGGAGTTGTCGTTAGAGGCAGAAACGTTGTCGTTTTGAGAGATCTGTTGCATAGAAAGTAAAGAATCGTCTTCCCCTGATATCTCGATGAGGGACAGATCCGTCTCCATATCTGTTTCAGTAGAAGATTGATTAATGGAGTTTTGATCAGATTTATGATTTAAACTAAGAAATGATAATAAATTTTTTGAATTTGTATTCAAAAGCGGGAACTGTGTTTGGATGGCGAGAGAAGATAGAATAATATAATAAACTATAAAGATAACGTATTAACGATCACGTGATATGTATTTACAATAAAGCCCATCTCCGTTTTTTAATTGTTGGACTTTTCGATTTTGAAATGGGCCGGATAAAGCCCATTACAGTTATTATTTTTTATTATATTTTTTAGACAAAAATTTTTTTTTTTTTTAAATTTTGTGAAAATGGATAAATTATACAACTAATGACCACTTAATTTAAAATAAAATTTGTAGGTGCATTTGCTACTTTGGGTAAGTAAAGTCTCAAGTTGGAATTCCCCTCATTATCACCTAATTGAAATAAAAATAAAATTTAGTCGACTAAAAATTATAATAATTATTTTTTTATAATCACAATAAAATTTAGTTTTAAATTTAGTGATTACTAATATAATTTAAGCAAAGGATAAATGTACATGCAATTTGTAGAAGCTTGTATCTAATAAAATATAGAGGTATTCACAAATCTCCCAAACCAATTTCATTTATTTTATATAGCAAATAGTAATCTCAAATAGTGATGGTTTAATTTGATTTGAATGATTTTAAAAATTGAAAGTTGATTGAATTTATAATTTTTATTTAAAAATTGTTAAATCAAATTCTACTAAACTGTTGAATGTTACATCTACATATAAAAGGACATTATTTTGATGTTTATATTTCAATTTTATAGAATTTTTGTAAAAAAATTAATATTATTATCAGCAGCGAATCCATAAAATTTAGTCGATGAAAGCAATATACGTGCACATGTGTGCACATATATATAATTAAAATACAAGACACATTGTACAAATATATATAAATATAGAAACATTACTAATATCTAAAAATTTAGATAAGAATGTATCATTTGCATGATTAAAAAAATTATACTTTAAAATAAATAAATGTACTAAATCTAATTGTTAATTCTATTTTCTTTTTCTAATTTCTTTAATAATCTAACCAAATCAAAATAATAATTTATATTTTAACTCAAATTAAATATAATAAAAAATTTTAAAAATTAAATAAATCATAAGACAATTAACATATTTAGTGAGAGTAAAATTAATATTTTTAGGAGGGGCAAAATTATCATATATACCAAAAGATTTCCATGGGTCAGTGAGGGGACACTACCCCATTGCCACAAAGTAAATCCATCATTGATTATTATTAAGAATTTCAAAATAATTAAAAAAAATTATCATCATTTGAATATCACAATAATTGAATTTACTTTTAAATTCAAAACCAATATGGAGAAATGATGGAATAGAATTTTATGCCCAACAAAAAAATAAATGTTCAAACAAGAACTCAAAAGAATTTGAAATTCAAATTTGTAAATTTTATGAAATTTATTTTTTCCAAACAATTTATTCACCTCAATTTGCATTTAGGATAAGCACTTGATCATAACAAGAACTCAAAAGATACAAGAGTTGGTCCCTCCATAACAAGAACCTAATATAAATATTTATTTTAAACAGGAAAAAAAAATCATAATCTCCTACTCGTTTAACAGGCAACTCGAATTAATCCAAGCCAGCCAGCTACTCCTGCATATCCTGTAGTATTTCCATACTATACAATATAGAGTAACTAATAGAATATAGGAGTAACAACATTAAAGAAAAGTTAAAAAATAAAAAATTTCAAGCAAGCTCAACAGGAGGATCTAAGAGTATCTTTACTATGAAGCCAGGTGTAAATTTTATGGGACTAAAGAACTCAAAAATGGTAAGTTTCGGTCATGGGTATCCTCAAGCCAACTTATGCATTTATCGATATCAGGTCCCCTCCTGGAAGTAGCAAGGACATACCTATGCTCGGCCTATCACAATAAGTTCATAATAGTAAATGATTACACTATCATCCAAAATATGGCATTCGTATCTTTAACTCAATTCCATGCCATATTAGTCCCTACATACATCATGGAAATAGGAAATAGTTATAAGATATCAAACTGATATATATTATAACAAATAACAAATATTTTAGCACATACAGCAACTCAGTAATAAACAAAAGGAAAGAAGATAATATATAAATATATATAGAAAGGAAATTCTAGAACCAAAATTAATTTGCTTAAATATAACTTACAAACTCTAGCTGATATTGCAACCCTCATCAGAAGAGGCATTGTCATCTGAAAATCCTAAAACATATGCTTCCCCTTCATCTTCATCACTTTCAATATCAGCATAATTGTATCTCCTTTCTATATATGCCAATGTTTGCCGCCTTTGCAGGCGCAGAACATGCATTATAACATCAGGGGAAAGAGTTACCCGTGAATGGCCCTGTCTGCCTTGCCTATTTGACTCCATAATCTGTTCATAAACAGTAAACATAAGACACAAGCAACATTAGATTCAAGGTTAATCCCACTAAACTAGAGATGACAAATCAAGATGCAATTTTTTCCTAAATGTAGCTCAAAATTAGTACCTTTTCTACATTGTCAGGAACTGGGGGAGTTTCACTTGCCAAGGGAACCCAAAGCTTCACATTCTTTTCTATTCCACAAGTGGCAAAAATAGGCATATGTGGATGGGGCTCAAGTTGATTTACTATATGCCGATCACCAAACATCAATCGCACAAGCTTACCACCTTGCTTCTTCCAAATAAATATATGGCCACAATCAGAACCACTCAATACATATTCATCATTAGGGCCAAAGAAACTCACTCCTTTAACCGTCTGTGAATTTCTATGACCCAAGTAAACTTGTGGCTCATCAAGTGTCTGCAAATCTTCAGAAGGTATGGACAATGGGTTAGATACCATTCCCATATTCTTCCGAAATAGATAAATAAGTTCGTCATTGTAAGAGACTAACAATTCACTAGTGTTAGAGTAAGCTAATCCTGTGATATACACATTTTTAGTCTCAATCAGGTGACGGGGACAGAATGTGTTCACAGGCATATCCGAATTAATGGATGCATCCCATCTACATTTTCTTATGTCATAAACACGGGCATATTCATCAGAACCTCCTACAGCAAAGTAATTTGGATTTCTAGGGTCAATTACAATGGCATTCAATCTTATACTATTAGGAGGCTGTCTGCTATTTTCTGTGAATGAAGAGCAATAGAAAAGTTTCGTAGCAGACTGACTGCGCAGATCGAACTGCAAAAAAGAAAATGAAAAATCATATGCCAAACTAAAACAAACAAAAGAATGACTTTCCAAAGAGCAGCATATCATAAATGCAACCAACATGTTGCACGAAACCATCTTCACCGCAGCTATAAAGTATATGGGGACTTCCTGGCTCCACAGCAAGCTTGTATACACGCCCTTGGTGCTTCCCCAACTCTGTTGTATCAACTTGGCCATTTTCCAAGACGTGGCCAAGCCTGACCTGCAGGGGCAAGAAAGTGATGAAATAAAGAAACAAGAGGTTTATGAGCAAACATTCAGAGTTGAGACCAATTCCAGATTGGAAAAGATAGAAGGCAGTGACAACAAGATCACAAAATTAAAATAATTGGAGCTAGCACAAATTTAAAGGGTTTCTTTCCAAACAACTTCTAAGGGCAAGCTTTGGCACAATTGAAAGGTTGCTCCTTTGTGACTATAAGGTCGCACATACTTTCTAATCTTTACAAAGTGGGGAGTCTCGTGTATTAGGAACACATATATAAACAACTTCATACAAATAATGAAAAGGAAAATGATTTGTTTTAATTAATTAGGGTTCCGATAGGGGTTCAAAATTATAACCTTACAATTCTGAAAAAAACTCTAGTACCAATGACTTAAAGCTCAATGATATGAAAAGTGGCGAGCCTCGTATGTTAGGAACACATTTTTACACAACTTCATACAATTATAAAAAGGGCAATGAAATTATTATTTTTTTTTTTTTTTTTTTTTTTGCTAATTAGAACTTGAACTGGGTTTAAACTCGCAACCTCACAGCTCAGAGACACTTTTACTGGTATGAAAAGGACATTGGCAATTAGCATATATGCTGCACCAAGTAATAGAAGAAGACATTCACCTGGCCATCAGCTGAAGAAGTAACTATTCTCCTATCATCACTGAATGGCATGATTCGGGTCTGAAATATATTGTCAGAGTGACCAGAAGGATAAGAAATTGTTCTTCTTTTAGTTGCCCAATCCCAAAACATAACCTGTGTGTCATCAGAACCTGACACAAGAAGGTCACCAGTAGAGTTAAATTCTACTGCGTTTACACAACCCTCATGACCAATTAGCTTCCCATAAAGATTGATTTGCTTCACAACTACCTGCAACCCAGAGGAAGCAAGATATTCAACTTTAAAATGAAATTAAATGGGTTCAAATATCAAAATTCAAACCCACAAACACACAAAATTTGAGTTGATTACTTGCTAAATTAGCACTTCTAAACATGATTTCAATCCAATTATTATTCATACAAACAATAAGCAATCAGAGTTAGCAACAAGAATTGATTAAAATTATCATTTAAATACAGAGGAATCGGGAATTAAGCAAAGAAATTATAAACCTCAGAAGCAGAGAATCGGCTAGTGAAGTTTCTGGGCTGAGACAAACCCAATTCTCTCTTGCAAATCTCTGAAAAGCCATTTCTAATTCCCTTATAAGGTACTTCCATCAGATAGTGAGAAAAGCTTGTTTTTTTTTCTTTTTTTTTTTTTTTTTCCTTTTTCTTTTGAAAGAGAGAAATTGTAGGCTGTGGAAAAAGAGGGAAACAGGGGATTTTTTTATACAATATAAGATTTCTTTTTTAAGTGTTAATTACAAGAAAAAAAAATACTATCCAAAAATTATAGAATGGTTTTTAGTTTTTTTTTCTTTTTTCTTTTTATAGAATGATAATGATGTTTAGTTATTTAATCATGATTTTGAGATTTAATAACTAATTTATTTTTAAATTTAAGTTTAACATTAAAAAAAATAATGAAATTAAATTTTAACTCAATAAAAAAAAATAAAACTAAAACGGTATATATATATATATATATATATATATATATATATAGTTTGAACAATTTGGCTTTACTGTTTTATTGGGTAAATCATATAAAAAATACTAAATTTGGGTATTTTTGCAATGTGATCGGAAAAAAAAAATTACTGGCGAATATCTAAAATTTTAATTTTTTTTTTTTTAATCAGAAATCACTCGAAAGTTTTCCGATCAAAATTTTACCGATGACATATTACCCTAATCATTTGACTCAGCACGCTACATCAAATTCACGTTAGATAAAATTTAGTGACTACATTAAAAAAATACCAAAGTTTAATTATTTTTAAGATTATTTATATTTTTTTGGCTTTTAATTCTTTTAATTATTTTTTTCATTTAAAATATTCTTTTAATTGTTTTATCAAAATATTCTTATAATTATTTTTTTATTTTTTCATCAAAATATTCTTTTAATTCTTTTAAGTTAAAATCTTCTTCTAATTTAAATTTTATTTAATTTTTATAAATTCAAACAATAAATTTTTCTTAAAAATCAATATATGAATCCAAAATTATTGGTTATCTTTTTTTTTTTCAAACTATTCTTTTTAATTTTTTTTAAGTGAAATATTCTTCTAATTTAAACTTATTAAATTAGAAGATACTCTTCTAATAGGTTAATGACTATTAAATATATTAGATGACCTCAAAATTTTATGTAAATTCTTGCATAAAAGACAATAAACTCAATGATTCAAATTTAAAATATATTAGATGGTCTTATATTCAAATCAATAAATAATTTATTTAAATTTTAATGTGACGAAATAATTCTTTATTTTCTTTTTAAAGTTTAAATTAGAAAATTTTAAAGTGACGAAATAATTTTTCATTTTCTTTTTAAAGTTTAAATTAGAAGAATATTTTCATTTAAAAAAAATTAAAGAATATTTTAAATAAAAAAAAAGTAACTAATGATTTTGGATTTATAAATTAAATTTTAGGAAAAATTTATTATTTGAATTTATAAAAATTAAATAAAATTTAAATTAGAAGAATATTTTCACTTAAAAAGAATTAAAATAATAATTTTGATAAAAAAAGATAAAAAATAATTAAAAGAATATTAGTGAAAATAATTAAAAGAATATTTTGAAATAGAAAAAAATAATTAAAATAATCAAAAGGCAAAAAATATAAATAACCTCAAAAAAAGAATATTTTGATATTTTTTCAACATGATCACTAAACTTCATATGATGTGGATCTGACATAGAGGTGCTAAATCAGATGACTAAAGTGACGTATCATGACACCTCAGCATTTCGGTGAGGTTTTGGCCAAAAAATTTCTAGGTGATCTCTAATTGTAAAAATTAAAAGTTTAGATATTCGACGACAAGAAAATTTTCTTTTATGATCACATTGAAAAAAATACCAAAGTTTGGTATTTTTTATTTTATTTACCCTTGTTTTATTAATTAAATACTATTTGATTGGTCTATTCATTCATTTTAAAATTGTTAGAAATGAAAGATTTTGATTTCGAATATCTCATCCCTCCTTTCCATCCAAAAAACAAGCTTGTAAAGGAATTGAAAAATTGTTTCCTAAGTGTATATTGGGAGTTAATTTCACTCATCGTCCTCGAACATATACTAACGTACATTATGATCCTCCAATTAAAAAATGTAACACAAATATAATTGAACTATCACTGTTTGTAACGTTATAGTTCTTCCGTCCTTTTTTCAGTTAGAAGTCTAACGGAAAACTGACATGGCAACTAACTAAACATTTTTATTTTTATTTTTCATGTCAGCCCTCCCACCAAGCTCTCTCTCTCTCTCTCTCTCTCTCTCTCTCTCTCTCTCTCTCTCTCTCTCTCTCTCTCTCTCTCTCTCTCTCTCTCTCTCTCTCTCT
>CATKHJ011032266.1:0-10906 GCA_949750685.1 Vernicia montana
AATAAAACTATAGACAATTTACACAACACAATTAACAAAACAAAAATACAAACCCACCAAATACAAAATAAATATGAATAAATAAAACAAATTCAAAACCCATACCAAATCACATCAAACCCTAACATGCGAATAGAACAACTAAACTCCTTCAACTCAATGTAATAAAACATATCAACTCAAACAAGTAAACAAGTCCCATTTCAATTGGCATCAAACAATTTGAACAAATTTTAAATACACTGTAAACTTACCTCAAAAATGGATCCATTTCAAAACGAAAAAATATTCAGGCAAAAACCTGTCGCATTTCAATAAATGAAAATGTTGAACCCTAATCTTTAATTTAAGATTTTGTAAAAAGTAATAAAAAGAGAAGATGAGAGAGCAGTTAGATAGTACTGAAAGAGGAAAATGAGATTTTGGTTTTGAAATTAGGACTATTTCTATAATAAAGGTTATTTTAGATATTTTGTAAGCACTTAATGCAAAAATCATAAAATTTTAACCGTATGACTAAGTAAACTTTAGGGACTATAAAGCACATTTCTCAAATTGCAATGACTAAGTTATTAATTTAGGCAAACTTCATGTACTAAATTGTAAATAATAAAAAAAAAAAAAAAATGGGAACAAGGCGAGGCATAATAATGCTATTTGAACAATTAGAGAGAGCAGTTTTTCTCTACATCTTTTTGCTGCTATTCTTCTTCGAGTTCTTTTAAGTTAGTTTTTAGATTTTTCAATTCTCTAGTTTGAAACTCTACCAAAAAACCAGAGATGGCTCGCAACGAAGAGAAAGCTCAATCGATGCTCAATCGATTCATAACCCTAAAGGAACAAGAAAAGAAGAAACCCAAAGAGCGCCGCCCCTACCTCGCCTCTGAATGCCGCGACCTCGCCGAGGCCGACAAATGGCGCCAGCAGATCTTACGAGAGGTTGGTCGGAAAGTCGCCGAAATTCAGAATGAAGGACTTGGTGAGCACCGCCTCCGTGACTTAAACGACGAGATCAACAAGCTAATTCGAGAAAAAACTCATTGGGAACGTCGTATCGTTGAGCTCGGCGGCCCTAACTATGCCAAACACGCCCCTAAAATGACGGATTTAGAAGGCAACATAATTGATGTACCTAACCCTAGCGGTCGTGGGCCTGGGTATCGTTACTTTGGTGCGGCGAAGAAACTACCAGGTGTTCGAGAATTGTTTGAGAAGCCACCGGAATTGAGGAAAAGGAGGACTAGATATGATATTTATAAAAGAATTGATGCGAGTTACTATGGCTATAGAGATGAGGAGGATGGGGTTTTGGAGAAAGTTGAGGTGCCTGCGGAGGAGAGAATGAGGGCGGCCGCTGTCGAGGAATGGAGAAGGATGGACGAAATAAGGAGGGAAGCCAGGAAAGGAGCACAAGAGGTGGTGAGCGTTGGAGCTGTGGCAGCAGAGGTGTTGTTTGAAGAGGAGGAAGATGTGGTGGAGGAAGAGAGGAAGAGCGAGAGGGAGAAAGAAGAAAGGGAGAGAAAGGAAAAAGAGAGAGAGTTTGTGGCGCATGTTCCATTGCCAGATGAGAAGGAGATTGAGAAGATGATAGTGGAGAAGAAGAAGATGGAGTTGTTGAGCAAGTATGCAAGTGATTCGTTGCTGGAAGAGCAGAGCGAGGCCAAGGCTATGCTTAACATTCAGCGTTAGAGATAATGGTATGTGTAAATTCCATTGGTTTGTTATTGGCTCAATTTCTAGTAGAATGTGGATTTTTTTTCACCATATTACTATTAATAGAACCTGGATATGTGCTTTAGTTTTATAAGGAGCTCTTCTTTTATTATCAATGGTGGGTATATTTTAGAAACTGTTGCACAAATATGAAAGCATGCAACTTGCCTTTTTGCTGCCAACTTGAAAGTGCTTATTTTCCCCTTATTTGAATTTGAATTTTTGGTTGTTTTATTGACTTATCATGCTGGAATAAACTAACGATCTATCTCTCTGCATATTTTCAAATGTGCATGTATCAAATGTGTAGCTTTATCCTTCTCCAAATTTTTAGTAGTTTATGCTATCGCTGGAATATAAACATTATACTGTCTGTATAGAACAACATCTAGGCAATAGGTTTCCAAACCAAAATGATCTAGCAGCAGCCAGAGGGGTTTCTCTGAAAAGTGAAGAGCAGATCGAATGTTTTGGCTTTCTAAAGTTTTAGAAGCTATTCACTGCAGTCAGGGCTGGTTTTATAATGGATGAGAATTTAAGTTTGCTTCATAAGTGGAGTTTCAACATATTGAGAATTTGGATATATGCTGCATTCATTGTTGTAAGGCGTCAAAGTTATCACTCTCTGTTAGAATAATGGAAACTGCAATATCCTGGCGTGCAGAGCTGAGAAAGTTTTTCTGCTTTTTAAGCTTGCGCTGGAAGTTTTTTATGCATTTAAGCTTGCACTGGAAGTCGGATGGTGTAAGGATTTAAGTCCTAAGTGGCTTCTTAGTTAGGTTAAGACCCACAATCGAGTTTCGAGATAATTATTTTCAACTTTTTTCTTGACCCCCTTAGGAAGATCAGTAGCTTTCTCGCTATGACATTAGCCCATTCACTGTTGAGAGTTGACCTTGTCAATTAGTGGGCTGATTTACCTAAGATAATATATTGTAATGAGTTTTGCAATAGTACCGGATCTAAACTAGAGTGCAGATGATATGCGAATTAATGTTTTCTTTGTTGGTGGGCTAGGTCTAGATTTGGCTTGCTTATTGAAAGTGGGGTAAATGGTGTTATAGTTGGCTTAAAAAGATATTCTTTACAGCTAGTTGTCTATGGAGGCAAGTGGAGTAAGCTTAATTTGATATATGGTTTACATGAAATAGTTTATTGTTATGTCAAAAATCTATAGAGAAGTTCTAAGGAAAAATTAATTAAAACCTTTTGAGTTTTGTCTATGAGCCCTGAACATGTATGCTGTTACCTTCAAGTTTTCAGTTTGATTACCTTGAAGAGTTATTTGACAATTGTTAAACATTACGTACTACATGTGTCGTTTAAAGTACAGAATGGAAAGTAGTCTGAATATGAGAAAGAATATAAAAAATAATATTTATGTTTTACACAATTAAAAGTTAAAAATTTGAAAATACCTTTAAATTTTCTCTCTCAGCTCATAATTTTTCACTTAATTCCCCTCCCCATTTGGTCATTATACTGTCGCTTCTCATGACTTCATGTTGATGGCTGGCCAACAACCTCATTAACAGTAAGTATTTCACTACTCAATCAAATAATGCCGGCGACTTCTCATTGGCTAAGAAATTTTCATAGTTGATTCTCTCTAATTTTTTTTCCTTGTTAATTTGTGGTTTGAGTTTTGAACCTATTGGGTTTTTTATTCAATTCTACATTGCTGGTGACTCTGCATGGATGTGGCAACTGCTTTTGCTTATTTCTATAATTAGATAGTATAGTTTTTCAAGTTTTCATGATTTTAAATTAAACTTTCTTTTTCCCTTGAGTTGAAGCACTAAATTGGTTTATGTGATGTCTTTGTTTATTTTGTTCATTTGAATATAAAATTTGTAAAGGCAGTGAATAATGGTACTTTTTCTCTTCTTGCATGTGCTCTTTATTCATTTATGCTCTAGGGTTTCTCACACTATTAATACTATGAGCATGATTAGCCTATCCTTGACTTATCAAGGACTTCCTAGTAACTTGCTTTATCTACTTTATGCTCCATTTTTACTGTCATATTAATATAGTTATTTTTCCTCTCTCTCTCTTACTCAATTTCATTTTTTCTATGTTGAAGTATTTACACACTATAAAAGGAATGCATTTTATAATATTTTTTCAGCCAAAGTTAATGGATTTTCTGAATTTTCTCCTAATGTTAGCAAATAAGTCCTCAATGTAATCTAACTGAAAAGTTGCGGAGCTTAATAGTGCACAATTAAAGTTTTAGGGCTCAATAGACAAAACACAAAGTTTGAGGGCTGAAATTGAGTTTTTCCAAGTTTTGAATATAATTGTGAAATTTATTCCATTCCGGTAGGAATAGCCAAACTGCTGTGAGAAACTCCTAAATTTTCTTTATTTTCCCAAAATTCGGGTCATTTTCCAGTTGAGGTTCATTTCATTAGAAACATCTCAACCCATTATGGTCGAGATGAATTAGAGAAATATATAACTGAATGATGCTGTTAATATTTGTAATGAATATTGTATAGTGCATACATACTTATGTTTTTTCAAATCTCATTAAACTTGTTAATTTAGTCAAGTGTATATATATATATATATATATATATATATATATATATATATATATATATATATATTAAAATAGAACACCAAAATAAACCAGTATTTAAATGTATCGTATCTGTGAGAAATCTACAAGTTATTGAAATGATATTTGACTACCTAGGTTTTAGATTTCAGGTTGGTTTATTTTAATTATAACTCACATACATGGATTTAAATCGCGGTCGCGGTCATTTTCGCAGTTGCGGTCGTGTGTAATGGTAACGGGGTCGTTGCGGCCATAATGTAATGGTAACGGCCAACCGCTACGCAATTTTACCGAAAAAAATTGCAAAATGAGAAATAATGACATAAATCACTAAATTTAAGAGTTATAATTAATTAATAAGTATAATACTCTATAAATAAAGATTTAACATGTATAATTTTTGACCAAAATTAATAAGAGTTATTCCCTTTTTTTTTTTTTGGCAGAAAATCTGCCATTTTCCTTGGTAACGGCTGTTATTGACGTTACGTAACGGCAATAACGGCCGTTAAATTCACAAAAAAAAATTATCCATTATATAACGGGAATAACGGTAACGGGAGGCTTAATTCCCGTTACATATCGGCCGAACGGCCGATATTTAAATCCATGCTCACATATCAATTTGTGTAGTCTAAACAAGTTGAATGCATAAAATTGTCTCATAGTGACAGTTTTCTTTGGACACCTCATGTTGTTTGTAAGAAATAGAGGTGTTGACACAGGACAGCTTGCAGGTCTTTCTTCTTAGGTTCGGTTTAGGTCAATTTAAAAGCTATGAATAGGTCAAAAGTCAAAGAGATACTTGAGGCTCACTTCAGGTGGCTGAAATCCACAATTATCTGCAGAATTTCAGATCTAGTTTATTTGAAAATTAAATAAAAATTAAAAACCTTTCTTGAGCTCATTTGCGTATGCATCCGAGGTGGGATTCTAGTCCTACCAATCTCTTGCTAAAAGAAGACCATAGATCATATATATATTTACTAGTCGTGAGTCCGTGCTTTGCGTGGGTTTTGGATATATATATATTTTTATTAAATTTGTGTTTTTTTAAAATATTTTAACATACACGTACTATTATTATTATTTTTTTAAATTTAAATAATTTTGAATATTAAATATAAAGAAAATATTATATGTATTAGTATATGTATAAATTTTAATAAAATTGAAGAGATGACTTCATATAAGCTTTTAGTTTTTGGAGTTACTTGATACACACTGAAGAATTTTCTAAACACATCTTTATTATATATAAAGATTAGGCTTTGGGTTATGTATTATGGCTGTGGACATTGGGTTTCCTATTCGAAGTATAAAAGTAGCTTGTTTAATCAGAATGTTGGAAGCCTATGGCAGAAGATAGCTTGTAATCCATTTTAGGTTGATTTGGAAGCTGCAAAAGGTAGGAAATTATCTGGACAAGTAGGGTTGACTTGGCCAAGGGTGTATCCTTCTTTTTTATCTTCTACATCGTCCTCTTCTTAGGGGGCGCTTGGTTGCTGGAATATAAAATTCCGATGTTTGATTGGTGCAGGAATGTTACATTGCCAACAAAACTAATTTCTTGAATACATGGCCCTACTTTTACTTTCCCATGTACATGAGAAAGCACTTCCCCATCTCAAAGGGTATGAAAGTTACATTTTCATGGGGATGAGATACTAAAAAAAATAAAAAGACAAATACCGTTAGTTAATGAAATATTTGGAATATGACATTTTGTGTACTATTATTTACAAGAATAAAAATTAAAACTATGTAGTTCTAATGATTACATATGACTAATGAATATGTTATATTTATTAAATACTATTTGAACAATATTTATATTTTATATTAGTTGGTTATTATAATTTTTTTTATTATATTTGTGCTTATATATATTTATGGTATATTTTTATATTAAATAAAAGGTATTCAAGTTAAGGGTGTTAATATAAATCTAATATATATATATATATATATATATTTTTATGGTTTAACCAAATACAATTATTTTATATTCCTCAAATTTTTATATTTAGCCAAACGTAATAATTCAACATTCCTGAAATTACTTGTCTGGAAATCAACTTCCTTAGAAAAACAATTTTATATGGGAATGTTAAAAGTCCAGCAAACAAATGCCCTCTAGAGGTAATTTAGCGGTTATTTAGCATAGCTGTTAGTGTGTTGTTCATGCATCCAAGTCCAACAGCAAATGCTTTTTCTTTCAAGATTGTTTCATGCTGTTCGAGTGGCACTCCAACAGCTATGCCAAATGGGTGGCTAAGTCATATACATTGTTGACAAAACTCGCATTCCAACATTTAAGCTAACCAGTCTTTATAATTGCATTTTATCATTAACTTAATCTTTCTATTAATTTTCCTGTTAAATGGACATGGAAGTTCCAATTTACTCAATGAGACACTCTCTCATCATATCATCCTTTGTCTTTTTTTTTTTTTTTTTTTTTTATCCTGTTTCTTCTGTTTCTAGTTTCACTCAATCTTACTTTCTGTCTCCACCCTTTATTTTGTTCGTCGTTCATGCCTTGCTGTCTCTTTCCATTTTCTCCACCCTCTGCTCATGCTGTCTGCTCCCTATGCCCACATCATCCTGTTCACATCATCTGCTGCCTCTTGCTTGTGTTGTCTACCCACTTCTACACGCATTGTTCACTTCTTTGGTCTTTCCATTGTGCAAGTCTCTTGCTTGAAAAATCCCCTTAAGGGATTTTGCTGTATTAAAACCAGGAGAGGTTTGCTGTTCTGAAAGAGAGAGTGAGAGAAAAGCTGTGTGAAATGATCATTTTATGTCGAGATGCTATCTTCTGTTTATGTTGTTCAAAGTAGTGATTATACTAGTTGATATGGTCATGTCAAAGTATTAAATGTGTCTGTTCTGTGAGTGACATTCTTAACGAATCATATTATTAATTATTTTATTTTTCTTTTTTTGTTTTTTTTTTGTTACTCAAGTAGTCTGTCATAATCTGTGCGAGTAATATGTTGATTACTTTTTTGTTTCAGATATGGAAAAGCTTGGTGTGGTAAGGAAAATGCATGTTGATGGTGCCATGCCATCAAAATTTAGGGTTTGTTCTATTCCAAGAAACTTGAGCTTTCAACTTAGCTTTTGTAGTAGTTGATAAGTAGCATAGGTGTGCAGGAGAGGAACTGACAGAAGTTGATGTTCAAGAAAGGTGGTGTTAGGAGTTGAAATTGAAGAATCTTGTCAAAATGATCAAGTTTTTGCTCTCTGGCATCCTTGGATGTCGTAATTGTTTTTGCGATTAGGTGTTGAAGTCCTGATTTAACTCTTAACAGACCCAGTAGGAGGGACTCATCACCTTTGTATCAATGGCTCTCTCAAATGGTCTTGCTGAAAAGATACAAGGCTTGATCTTTACCTTAGATAATCCCAGGTAGGCGTAGTGTCCCAGGGTACGAAATTATCATTATTATTTTTGAAAAACTGCTTGAAACAAATTTTACAAGAATTTTTGTCATTATTATTTTGATTAATAAGGTTTTCCCATTTTCTTTCCCCTTTTTCACTATTAAGTATAATAAACAACAATGGAAGTAAGTCGCTTAGCCTCTTCCTCTCCATTAACCTCTCTCAAATGTTTGTTCTGGTCTGTTTTTTAATTCTTAAATCCAAGGGTTACCAAGTCTAAAAGCCCTTCAAAATTCTGTTAGAGCAATGATTTATATACTGCATATTGGAGGTGTGTTCTGGAGAACTTTGACTAAAATAAGAATTTCAATTCATTTGAATTTTATTGTATGAAATAATTGAAAAGTAAATTAATTTACTTTATTTTCAATTTCACTCTTATTTATAAAGAGATGTATATAATTTAAGAAATAATATTTTGAAAATTTTATAATATATATTTGTTAAGTAAATTGAACTTTTTTAAAATTCTTTTATTTTTTGCTTGACTTTGGCTTAATGATTAAAAAATTTCAAAATTTTTTGTGTTTTTTTTAATTTTATCAAATTTGTCTCAATTTTGAAATTTAGTTGTAATTATGTTCAAGTGAGAGAAATTGATCAAAATTGAAACTAAAAAAAAATTGTACTTCATAATTGAAATATAAATAAATATATATATATATATATATATATAATTGAGATTGAATGAAAAAGAGAAATATAATTATTTTTTGGAGATGACAGCCAACTAAAATATAATAATGAAAGAGAAAAAATAATAATATAAATTTGAGAAAAAAAATAATGATTTGTCTTTAAAAGTGAAAAGAATGGTGTAAAAAAAAGAAACAAATATTAATATAATTATTATGTTTCATTTATAAATATAATATTATTTTTTAATTTCAATTTTAATAAATTTGTCTTACTTTGATATAATTACAATTAAAATTGTAAATTTGGACAAAATTGTAAAAACGAGTAAACTTTTGGATTTTTAAGTAATAAGGCTTATAATTTTATTTAATTTTAAAATAATTATTTTTTAAGTTAAAAAATTGAGTTCCATCGTATATCTTTTCATTCATGATTAAAGAGAATGAATTAAATTCTTCCAAATTTTGATTTGTTTAAGCAAAATTTGAGGTTTTTTTAAAAAAGGGTTGAAGTTAAGTTTGAAGAGAGAGAGAATTAAATTCTTCCAAATTTTGATTTGTTTAAGCAAAATTTGAGGTTTTTTTAAAAAAAGGTTGAAGTTAAGTTTGAAGAAGGTTGAAGTGGTTTGTCAACCATTTCATTTATTTTCAAGCCATTCTATGACAAATGCATCTATTTGTGGGATGCAACTTACTATATTTCTTTCTATTTTTATTTTTTATTTTTCAAATGTGAGTATGTGAGTATTTAATAATCATATATCAAAAACTTCAACCACATTTAAATTGAGAGGATGTGAAATGATAGGAATGTTCAAAATCCAGAGAATATAAAATGTAAGAAATATTCAAAATATATTCAAAATATTTCGTTTGGTATAAAATAAAAATCTATGGATTTATAAAGATAGTTTTGGAAATAAAAAAAAAATAACACATTCCCTCAAATGCAAAAATGAGGATTTTGTTGAAATCCTACAAAAATGAAGGATTGTATAATCCATAGATTGCTTAAAATTCATAAATTGTTCAAAAGGGAGCCAAACTATAGAATTTAGCACAACCTAAGAATTGTGTAAATAACATCATTTACATTCTCTCAAACCAAACATCTCCTTAAAGGTCTTGTTTGAATTGAAGAATTCTCAAATCCATGGATTTTAAATCTACATATTGTGAAATCCATAAATTTTAAGAATTTCACCATTTGGATTGATTATAAAATCAATGGATTGATAGTTTAGTTTTCTTGTTGCTCATGTTTAGTTCAATGATCACAATCTATGAATTTAATAAATAACAGTAAATGATATATGTTTACGAAAATATGATATACCAAATATATACGTAACGAATATTATATTTTCGTAAACATTTATCATCTACTATTTTTTTTTAAGTGTGTTAATGCACTTCTTGACATTATTATCAATTTATCAAAATATTTATAGATAGTAAAAATATTGACTACATCAATCAATTAAAATGTATAAAAATGAACAAATTTTTTTTTCTTATTATTAATTTTTTTATACCATTGTTAGTTTCTATTTTTTTTTTGTATTTTTCATTTATTATAATATATATGATTATTAAGAGCTTATTTCATAAAATAAAAAATAATTAATTTTATAATAATATTAAGAAGAAATTTAGAATTGTTGAGATTTTTTTATAAAAAAAATTAGAAGGTTGAACCATTAACATTTAACATTAATTAATTGTTAATTAGTTAACCATTAGCAATATATGATTATTTAGTATTGTGAAAAAAAAAAAGGAAGGAAAAGACAGAGAAAATAACCCTACCACATATATGATAATGGAAACTCACAATCACAAATATGATATAAAAGTCATTGAGAGTATTTTTGTAATAAAAAGTAACTAAATAGACCATTTTTAAAGTTTTTTTTTAAGTGTATTTTTATAATTTTTTTTATAATTTTTTTTTTTTATGTATTTGTGTAAAAAACCCACTAAAAAAACTCTCATCACAATAAAAGCTACATGCTATTAAACCATTTATTATTGGGTTCTTATTTCGTATTATAGAATATTATTTTATATTAAAAATAGTAAAGAGAGAGTTTGAGAGAAAAATAGCCAACACCTAATCCATTTCTTTTTTTCTTTTTTTGAAAAAGAGAAAAAATGCTAATGATCTAATTTATCATAACCATATATATTTTTTTACCATGTAATTTTAGACAGATTATAGCAATTTGTCTTTGACAAAATCATACCCTAATAAAGGAGTTGTACCTCTTTGTATCAAAAACTTTATATCACTATATGTACTAAAACGCTTGCAAAAATTATTGTTTGTATAACAATGATTTCTTTATTTTTTTTTTTAACATTTAAATCAGTTAAATTTTAAATGGACCTATCTAAATTTAGTTACTTATACTAAAAGCTTGATGTCACTGTTCTTGCAACAGTGATTTCTCTAGCTTTTATATATATATATATATATATATATATATATATATATATATATATATATATATATATATATATATATATATATATA